>JASTWP010003409.1:7500-24502 GCA_030770255.1 Temnothorax ravouxi
CTATCGATTTGAATCGTTATGATTTTATAAACGATTACACTGATTGAAAACGATTGAAACGGATTGGTATTCAAGGATGTAATTTCAATCGGTTCCTATCGGTTTGAATCGTTATGATTTCGTAACGATTACACCGATCGAAACCGATTAAAACGAATTCGTAATCAATTAACGATGTAATTTCAATCGGTTCCTATCGGTTTGAATCGTCATGATTTCATAACGATTATACCGATTGGAAACGATTGAAACGGATTCGTACTCAAGGATGTAATTTCACTCGTTTTTTATCAGTTTGAATCAGTCTTAGTCAATCGTTTAAATTGTTATGATTTCGTGAACCCCGAAATCACGAAATTTTAATGATTTTATATACAGATTGACTGACCGATTCAAACTGATAGAATCCGTGAATTTTGGATATATAAACAGGATTATTGACTAGTTTATTATAATTCCATTTTTTGTACTACAAATTTATTACAATGTGCAGTATTTATTTAAATGAAAACATTTTACAGTTTTGCAAATGTAGAACTCATGACTTTACCAAAAAGAAATCCTGTACGTAAAAATTATGTGTTATATACAATTTTAATGATTAAAGCGGATTTAATCCGATTCACATAGCTACTTTAATTACCCGATTTAAATGGATTAAGCGCAGATACGATTGAAACCGATTGAGTCGGATTCAGATGAATCCGGAAATATCGCATTAAATTCGATTCCGGTGTTGTATTAAAATTTCACGATTGATGCGGATTCAATACGATTCATGTGGTCATTTTATTTACCCGATTAAAATGGATTGGCATTAATACGATTGAAACCGATTCAGTCGGATTCAGATGAATCCGGAAATATCGCATTAAATCCGATTCCGGTGTGGTATTAAAATTTTACGACTGATGCGGATTCAATACGATTTGTGTGGTCACTTTATTCACCCGATTAAAATGAATTGGCATTAATACGATTGAATCCGATAACGGCGGATTCAGATCAATCCGGAAATACCGAATTAAAAACGATTCCGATTGATTTGTTATCAAAACCGATTCACTTCCAATCGGGCATCCGATTAATCGGATTGAAAACGCATTTATTCCGATTCAATTTCACCAAATTTAATGCGGAACCAATCGGATTCAATCGGTCATTTTCAGCAGGGTTTGCACGAGATCGGACTTCTGTATCCGGCTCGAAGGACCATATGTTTACGCAGCTCTCGTTGAGCCGGGTGCACGGCACGTATTTTCTCGTCTTTGGATATGAATAACTTCGCTTGCTTTCCTTGAATACAATTTTCTTTATTTGCGTGTACAAAATAATACGTCCATCGTTCAAGATGGCTAAACTTTCTCTGTCTTGCGATACATAACGACGACACCGTGAGGGAAATCGGTACTGCCGAGCTAGTGGATACGAAGCAAGCGCTTCTAAGTGACATGTGGCGACATCAGTTATTACTAGGAGGGTCTAGTTCCCTTGGCGCGACAGTTCTCTCTCGGTAGCCTTTGCGCGGGAGCGCCATCATAATATAATCTCAACTCTTTGGTTAACAGTCCAAACATGCATTATCACACTGCACACCCAAGTGTGTTATTTTAGCTAAAGCTCTTCTTACGCATTTCTTACCGTTTTAAATCATGTTATTTAACACGATTTAAGAATTTTCTAGATGGTTAGGTTAGGTCAGAGTAATGGAAATATTAAGAAACACCGATATTAATTTTCCAGAGGTCTAAGGCTGCGGTCCGATTCACACTCAGCGTTGAATGCATCGTTCTATCTTTGTTTGATATTTGATGTGCAACGAAGACAGAATAATGCAGCCTCAAATTTGCAGTTCAATTTTTCTATTGTTTTTTGTTATTACGTTTCAAATAATATCTGTAAGTAGATACGATATATGCGTGCTTCCACCAAGTATCGTCCATTTTGAAATAGAATGTCCATGTGTGGTTTCACCGCTGCTACTTGGCGGAGATTCTTCTTATAGGCCAGTCAAATTAAACCAAAAAAAGGCTTTTGCTATGAAAGTGATGCGAACTTTTTTATTCCTTTTAGGTGTGTTGGGGGTGTTTAGAAAAGCTTATTTTTGAGTTATCGTATCATGAGACCCAGAGCTTTTTGAGGAGGGAGGGGAAACCAAAATTTTCGCGGTTTTTTGCATTTATCTCGTTTCGATTAATAGATAGCACTTTTTCGCTCGTGAGAAAGTCGTAGGGCTTAAAAAAAACGAAGAAAATGAGCGGTGACTCGTTCCGATTCGTCAAAAATTGAGCCCAGGGGAGCCTCCGGAAGTTGCGCGTGTCGAGCCGAGCGTTCGGAACTCGGCGCGTTTTTCGCTTCTGTCTCTTTTCTGATAAATGCTCAATTTTTGACGAATCGGAACGAGTCACCGCTCATTTTTTTTTGTTTTTTAAGGCCTACAACTTTTTCACGAACGAAAAAGTGCTATCTATTAATCGAAACGAGATAAATGCAAAAAACCGTGAAAATTTTGGTTTCCCACCCCCCCTCAAAAAGCTCTGGGTCTCATGATACGACAACTCAAAAATAAGCTTTTCTTACTACCCCGGTCGAAAGTACGTACTTTCTTCCCCGATTCCACGGCAGAAAGTTTACCTTTTATGCATTGGTTAAGCTATACGCGCACCCTCTATAATAGCGGGAGTAAAAACTTAGTCGCATGCACTGGCACTCAACACACGAAACTCTGAGTACAATACTACCGTGCGAGACAAACTCGGTTACTACAGTAAAGCTCCTGTAAATATCCCTTCCTCTGTAACTCTCCATGTAAGAGTCACATTTCTCAGATTTGGTTGTATTGGTGTATTGGTGTACCCAAGACCTTTACTATACTTTCGCTCGTATAACCTCAAAGTTTGTTTACGATTAGTTAATTAACTAATGTTTATTATTGAATACTATTTAAAAAGTGACAGTGACTGAAGTGAAATAAAAATAAAAAAATGGCTGAATTATCATCTGGTGAGTCAACCGATGAGGAAGAGGTTATCAGAGGTTATCAATAAGACATTGATGCCTGCCCCCCCGACCAGCAACACTCGCTTCGCTCGTGCCGCAAATGTCGGGGCAGGCATCAATGTCTTATTAATATATACATATCATTGTTCCGTACTTTCGACCGAGTAGCAAGAAAAATAGTATACACTACACGGGCCGAAAGTGTGAGAGCCCTGAACTGCGCGCCATCATGCCCTCAGCTTCGCCTCGGGCATTATGGCGCGCAGTGCAGGAATCTCACACTTTCGGCCCTTGTAGTGTAATATACTATTTCTAAACCCCCCAACACGCCTAAAAAGGAATAAAAAAGTTTGCATCACTTTCATAGCAAAATGTCTAATTTGACTGGCCTATTATACCATCAGTTCTCTGGCTCGGAACGTCTCACAGAGCTGGGCAGAAAATTTAGTTACATGTTGCAATTATGAGCATTTGTGGTTAAATAAAAGAGTTTCAACATTTTTATTTCGAGAAAAATCATGCGCACAATTTTATATCATGAAGGTATAGATGTCTTTCTTCAAAGGAAGGGATTAAAGAACCTGAATAGTTTGGTAAGATATTAACTTTGACTTATAGGTAAAGAAATGAAGTAATAAATAATATTATCAATTGACAATATTTTACATTGTATGAATTATAAACACACATCCATGTTCTTAAATTCTTTCTGAACTATTTTCTGAAATTGTATTGTGTAAATTGTATCTTAAAAAAAAAGGTAAAGAAAGGCGCCAAGTACACTTATAATAGTGTATATGTTGTTACCTAAAAAAAAGAAAGTGGTAGTATTATGCCTCGAAAAAACCTAAGTAACAAGTGATAGACGTAATCTTTGTATCTCGAAAAATCTCGAAAAAATCTAAGCAGTAGTATCTCTATTTCCAAAAAATTATAACCCAAGTGATACACATCACAAAATTATGTTACCTTATCAAAGAAGAGTCGCGCTTCAAGTGATCTATATATATATAAAGAAAGATGTCCTGACTGACTGACTGACTGACTGACTCATCAACTCCCAGCCCAAACCCCTGAACCGAATTTTTACCGAAAGTATATGAAATAGGGGTAGAATTTTCCGGGGAGTGCCACTATGTGTATAGTATTTTGTTACCGATTTTCTGGAAACCGGTTTTTCTAATTCTTCTAATTTTTCGGGAAATAATTGACCGAATCTCAAAGAATTATAAATCAAACAGGTGTAAAACTTTCCGGGGAGTGCTATAAAGTGTACGATTTTTTGTTACCGATCTTTTTGGAAGCCGGTACCGAAATTTTTTCAATTTTTCGGGAATTGATTGACCGAATCTTAAAAAATTGTATATGAAGTAGGGGTAGAATTTTACGGGGAGCGCCATAATGTGTACAGTTTTTGGTTACTGATTTTCTGGAAACCGGTTTTTTATTTTTCCAATTTTTCGGGAAATAATTGATTTAATCTCAAAGAATTATACATAAAGTAGGGGTAGAATTTCCCGGGGAGTGCTATAAAATGTACTATTTTTTGTTACCGATCTTTTTGGAAGCCGGTTCCGAATGAACCGAATCTCAAAGAATTGTACATAAAGTAGGGGTTGAATTTCCCGGGGAGTGCTATAAAGTATATAATTTTTTGTTACCGATCTTTTTGGAAACCAGTATTAGAAATTTGATGACTTTTTCGGGAAATAATTTTTTGAATTTTAAAGAATTGTATATAAAACAAGGGTAGAATTTTCCGGGGAGCTATAAACTGTATAGTTTATTGATCTTTTTGGGAAACGGTGAAAAATATTACTTTTTTATCTACTGAAGTTCAATTCCGTCGTATACAATTCTTTGAGATTCACTCAATCATTTCCTTAAAAATTGGAAAAATTTTGTAACCGATTTCCAAAAAGATATATTGTTTCAAAAAAGAATTGTTGCACTACTTTAAAAAATCTTTACATGGTGTCAATTAGAAAAAGAATGTATAATAACAATTTCATAAGATTAAAAAATTTATTTAAATTTAACAAGGGAATACAAGATATATAAATACAAAGTTTACATATATATTTTTTAGTGGTCACAAAGAATTACAGAGGTAACAGTACAAAATAAAAATATTTTATTAAAATATTTAATCCAACGAGAGAATATAAGGTATTTAAATACAAAGTTTTATATGTATTTTTTAATAGAATAAAAAATTTAATCACAAATTATTATACATATTAAATAATTGAAATAAAAGTATTTATTTCAATAAACTTCATTGTTCCTATAGAGAGTCTAGAACAATCGAGAAAACCCCATAAATTAATTCTATCTGAATTAATAAGCATTATTCTTATTAAAATTTATTGAAATTTATAAATAAATGGAAAATCTAAATCCTAATTAAATGATCTTCAATAGACGAATGAAGACGGAAGAGAGAAAGACAGATTTTATAACATCCTTTTGTTACGTCCAACCCTTGGATCAGGATAAGAAAAACCGGGAAACAAGGAAAGGCTAACCAGAGGGGTCGGGGTAAGGAAGGACGCAACTAGAAGCTTAAGAATATCGCTCGCAGGTACACGCTCTGAGGCGCGTGGCGCAAGCCGAACGCACTTTCGATGGCTCAGGAAGGGTCAACGTTCGTAGGGACGGTAGGACGCCTTCCGTGAGCGGTGCGATCGTCGGTCCTCTTTCGAGTCAGGGAATTCAATCTCTTTAACTCAGGATCGGACCTCGTGCGATTTCGAGAGGAGAATGGTACTGAGTGAGGTCTTATTATAACAAAAAAAGGAACATTTAATTAAATCTTAAAACAACTAGCATGCCCCGCGGCTTCGCTCGCGACCTCATATGCATGGCTCTCATACGCGTAGCTTTTGCTATTTTTTAATTTTCAATATTACAAACTTATATTTCGGAAATAAAGCATTTTTGCATATAATATGCCTTACCTCAGTTTTGTGTTAATACCGCCGGCATTAGCATTTCCCGAGCATCAATTATTTCCCGAAAAATTGAAAAAATTTCGGATATCGGTTCCCAAAAAGATCGGTAACGAAAAACTATACACTCTATAACACTCCCGGAAAATTCTACCCCTATTTTATATACTTTAGGTAAAAATTCGGTCAAATGCATGGTTTTCGAGATCATAGCGAACAAAAAAAGGCTACAAACTCTGTCTCTTTATTATAATAAGTAAAGATAATAGTAAAGATAGTATAGAAAAATTTCGTAACCGATTTCCAAAAAGATCGGTAACGAAAAACTATACAGTTTACAGCACTCCCCGGAAAATTCTACCCCTGTTTTATATACAATTCTTTAAAATTCGATCAATTATTTCCCGAAAAATTCGAAAAACTTCTGATACCGGTTTCCAAAAAGATCGGTAACGAAAAATTATACACTTTATGGCACTCCCCGAGAATTTCTCCAAAAAATTCGAAAAACTTCTGATACCGGTTTCCAAAAAGATCGGTAACAAAAATTATACACTTTTATGGCATTTCTAGGAAAATTCTACCCGTTTTATATACAATTCTTTAAAATTCGGTCAATTATTTCTCGAAAAATTAGAAAAATTAAAAAAACTAGTTTCCAGAAAATCGGTAACGAAAAACATCGGTAAAAACTATACACTCTATAACACTCCCCGGGAAATTCTACCCCTATTTCATATACTTTTGGTAAAAAATTCGGTCCATTAGTTTCCGAGATCATAGCAAACAAAGAAAAGGCCACAAACTCTGTCTCTTTATAATAATTAGCGTATTTATTTACCTTTTATAATAATATTTTATACTATTGCGTGATATTTTTGATCATATTTAACCGTTACTTTCTATCTTTATCCAGATTATATATGTATAATTTTTGTTTTTAGCAGTTGGATTCAGGCAAGATCCCCAGCCAAAAGTTTTGAACCTCTATTAAGAATATTTACAAATACGCTGCCAGTAATTATAAAAAGTGGTTAAAATCACTTAAATCAATAATATTAATGTCCTTGTTATTATATGCAATAATAGCCAACCGTTAAAAAGTGTGCATACAACCGATATATATTGGATTTCTCAGATTACTATGCTTTTTGCTGGGAAGGTATACGTGATACCTACATTCTTAACCAAAATATTTTTTATTGCAAAAATTAGATTATGCAATGTACCTACTTATTTATTACTTTCAATAAGATGCGATTGTAATTTATCATCAGAATCAATGGCACATAGTCCAAGTCCTTGATCTCTCTCAAGGGAAGAGAACAGTCCAAGTTGGGCCTTGGTCTTTCTTAGTTTCCTTAAGAGAAACTTTATAGTATTTTAATTTTTATGGAAATAGATTACTAGTTCACTCCTCAATTATTCTGGAGAGTAATAAGCTGCATATCTGTAGCGTATGGCTTGTCAGCAGATATATGGGACCTACAGTTTAACGCTAATTCCGAACGGTCTTGTAATTTATCGCATGATTGTAATATTTACCATTAAATAGCTGGACGCTGTACTGCTGGTGGATTCCCTCTTCCTCTGGGACCCGAAGTCTCTCTGAATCAGCGACGTCATCTTTTTCTCATATTAGTTCACATTACACAATAGTTCTACAATAATTCTACACTTCGCAATCAACTCAATTAACAAATTACCGCACACTTTATTGAAAATTAAAACACATAAACTTTACGTTATTCGTCAACAATAAATCTGCAACAGAAAAGAAATAATAATAATTAGATATACAATTAAATATTTTCTTTCACAATTTTGCTAAAGAATAGGGGAGACCGGGGCTATCTGTCTACGGGGGCTATGTGTCCACAGTACTGCTATCTCAAGTTTTAAGAGACAGATGTCTCTACCATTGTAACAAGTAGTTAAAAATGCCCTACGTAAGATATTTAAATGTTGTTTGTTTTCTTGCGATGCCTCTCGCAGTACGCTATATACGTTAAAAGAAAAGCGAAAACAATTATTCACATTTTTCGACGGTCGAAAAATTTGCTGTGCGACAGTAGTTTAACTCAAATTAAAGTAAGCAATTTATAATATTATCAATTAATATATATAGTTATCAGGTGTGAGAATAAGCGTCAAATCTTAATTCCGTATAATTTAACATTCGCAATATGTTAAAGACTGGAAAACGTGGTCGAGGCTATCTGTCCTATTTTTGATGGGGCAATGTGTCCACACTTCAATGAAGGATTGTTCTTTTATAAATAGATAATGGTGCGTAACTACAAAAAAAGATTTTCCTTAAGACGGATAAGGTAAACATATCCAATAAAACTATACTTAGAGCGATTAAAAGAATAAAAATTGAGCGAGAATCTTTTCGTAAAAACAGCGTTAGACTTTGGAATAAATGTTCGGGCTCTCACTCGCTACTGTAAAAAAGTGACCTACGAGCAGCTACTTGATCCTGTGATTCAAGAATCGCTAAATTTTTCATTTTAAAAATACACGTCAAGTTAAATATATGAGTTTGTCTTAAATTATTGAGTATTTTTTATTTCAAACGCTGCCGAGGATAAAGTAAAGGCCCCAAATAAAAAAAAAGATTAAAGGAATGAGGGGACAAAAGAAACTTATCACATTGATTTTACAACAAACTCAAAATCAGTTTGATGCCACCGTATATAAAGAAAAGTCAGCTCTACGCAGGAAACTTGTCAAAAAATCTACACAAAGTGCCTACTACTTCTCTGACTCTAACGACTAGGTAGTTTTTTCAATATTATATATTAATAATAAATAATATTATAAATAAGTATAAAAATTAATATAAATAATGTGTTTTTTATTATGTGGACAGATAGCTTCTCGAATGTGGACAGATAGCCCCGAATATGGGGCTATCTGTCTACGCTTGACTTGTCCACTTAAAAAATTTGCCTTTTTAAAATGTTAAAAGATCAACAATTCTAATTATGTTTTTTTTTTAATAGCAAGGTTGAAAGGTTATACCATTAAAATTTTAAGCCAAATATCTTTATTAGTTTTTTAGTAAACTTGAAAAAAGCGTAAAGTGTGGACACATAGCCCCGGTCTCCCCTATGATAAAGAACTAACCATATATATTATATATCGTAGTAATAAAAATTGTAATGATCATCTTTATGTGCGCATATTTTTCAAACTATCATCACATCTCATGATGCTTGATATATTTCCGTCGTAACTGAAAAAATAAAAAGTGTATAGAGGGTACTGGGTCTCACTAGCACAGTTTTCACTATTTCGGCATTTAATTTTTTAAACAACTAATTATTATAATTAAAATATAATAGAAAGAATCTCTTTCTACATTTTCATGCCAGGAACGCTTCTGTATATTGTATTATAGTTTCATTGTAATAAGTGAACTACGAACATACTGCATTGTAGCCAGCTTGCCCTGATAGTAGGGTAAGTTGGCTATACGACAAAAGTCCGTGTTAAATTAATGAAAACATAATAGAAATACAAAACGAGTAAATAGATAGATATGTACTTTTTAATAAAGATTGTATCTTTTAAAGTTATTTTGTAATGATTGAATAGCAAAATGCTGTTGCAGAAAAACAATTTATTTTAAATATGTCATTAGACTCGTGAAAATGTCAACAAATTAATAAACGACGATACGAGTCAGGCGCGGTACATACATATAGTGCGCAAGTAAAGAAATTAATAGTTACAGAAGCAATAAATTACAATATACATAGAGTAGAGTGGGGCAAAAGTACGCACTTAGTTTTTGATCCCATATATCTACCGTTGAGATAGCTAGAGTCTTGAAATTTAAACTGTAAAATCTTTAAACATTATTCTCTTTCAAAGTTCACTAGGGTTTATGTCTATATTTTGAATACATTCTATGTAATAAACTTTTCTTGAATTGATTGCAAAAACGCACTTTTGCCCTACCGGTGGGGCAAAAGTTCGCATGCAGTGGGACAAAAGTGCGCAATGCAGGTATACTTGTTTTCGTGTAAATTAGGTTGACAATAGTAATAGGTTGACTGAGTTAATTCGTAAACTGTCATGACTGAGTCAGTAAACAGCGTTGAAACTATTAGTATTTTTGATTGGTTGACTCGACCCGACTCGGGTCAGATCGAATAGAAAGTTCAATTTGAAACTCGATGACTCCAAACTATCTTGGTAGAAAGCATTTCTTAACTTCCATCACATATTCTTAGCATTATGGCGGCATATTATTATATTTCATTATCATTTTTTTGAACTTTTAATCTGACTCGAGTCGGGTTGAGTCAACAAATCGAAAACGCTATATGAGCCTTATGAGGTTTTATTTTTCAGTTTTTTGATGTAATAATTTGATTTCTCCCAAACTGTATTTCATAAGTAGAAATAAACATAAGTAAATCATGGATAAAAAATTTTGATTAACTCGTTTCTGGCGTGTGTCATGCTATATTAGACATTTCAAATTGATATCCGTAGATAGTAACGCTTACCGGTAATTTAAAAAGTGTCTATAGCTTAGTATATCCATAGCTTTTATCAGCATTGTAGGTAGCAAATCACATATTCACACACATCTCACGCGCGCGGCAATAGCAACTCCAGCTATGCGTGCCTTGATATGAGCAATATACCCATCCCTACATACGTTTAATTTCCGTCATTTTATTACAATAAATTACTGTTGTGCCTCAAAATAACATGTCGTATAGTAACAAAAACTTTTTTTTTAAACTAATGATACACTTTGATTTACTTCTCAAGCTAAAGAATATTAATACGATATTTTGAAACGCTCGAAAATTTACTTGCCACCTCTTGAATCAAAGTTTTCTTTTTTTTTATTGTAATACTTGTTTGTAATTATTTTTATTGGCATATCTTTTAAACTATCATGCATTTCACGATATTTGATATACACTGGGCAACAAAATTATCGCAATAAAAATTTATGTCAAAAATTTGCCCAACTTCAAATAAGCATAACTCCGCGAAAAATTGTCATATCTGAAAGATTTTTTTCTGATTTTAAAGGGTGAAGTCTGTACTTTAAGGAATCATTGTTAGATTTTGAATTTAGCCTCCCCCCCTCCCGCCGTTCTTCCAAAAGTAAGGACGTGTTACGTCTCCAAAAAATTGCATACTTTGACACAGTCTACGGAGTAGAATGAATTTTTTTCGGAACTATTATGGCAACCATTGTAAAATATAGACTTTTCCCTGCAAATTAAAAAAAATTAAGTCCGTACGATTTTTTTTCGCCGAGTTACGGTTTATCAAAGTTACTTATGCATTTTTGTGCATTTAACTACCGCCAACATTAGTATTACCCGATTAACAGTACGGGGAGGTTATTGGTCAGATTTTGCCTATCGTGTGCGTGTGCGTGTGCGTGTGCGTGTGCGTGTGCGTGTGCGTGTGCGTGTGCGTGTGCGTGTGCGTGTGCGTGTGCGTGTGCGTGTGCGTGTGGCGTGTGCGTGCGTGTGTGTGTGTGTTGTGTGTGTGTGTGTGTGTGTGTGTGTGTGTGTGTGTGTGTGTGTGTGTGTGTGTGTGTGTGTGTGTGTGTGAGTAGAGTTAGTGAGTGAGTGAGTGAGTGAGTGAGTGAGTGAGTGAGTGAGTGAGTGTGTGTGTGTGTGTGTGTGTGTGTGTGTGTGTGTGTGTGTGTGTGTGTGTGTGTGTGTGTGTGTGTGTGTGTGTGTGATGTGAGTGAGTGAGTGAGTGAGTGAGTGAGTGAGTGTGTGTGTGTGTGTGTGTGTGTGTGTGTGTGTGTGTGTGTGTGTGTGTGAGTGTGTGTGTGTGTGAGTGTGTGTGTGAGTGTGTGTGTGTGTGTGTGTGTTAGCAGAGATTTGCGCAAACTAATTTTTATTTAAACGAGGCATTGTTACGATTTTGTCTTTTGTTCTCCGAATGAACAATACACTAATATAGTGACTGCAATACTGAAGTTTTATAATACTGAAGTAAGTAACTTCACGGTACATTACTTCTGTAAGTAACTTCACAATATTGCAGTCACTGTATTGTATTGCTCATTCGGAAAACAAAAGACAAAATCGTAACAATAATGCTTTGTTTAAATGCTTGTTTCGCTGCTAACACACACACACACACACACACACACACACACACACACACACACACACACACACACACACACACACACACATACACGATAAGGCAAAATTCGACCAATAACCTCCCCGTAGTGTTCATCGGGTAATACTAATGTTGACTAATTGAATGCACAAAAATGCGTAGGTAACTTTGATAAGCCATAACTCGGCGAAAAAAAATCGTACGGACTTAATTTTTTTTAATTTGCAAGGAAAAGTTCATATTTTACGATGGTTGCTATGATAGTTACGAAAAAAAATTCATTCTACTCCGTAGACTGTGTCAAAGTATGCAATTTTTTGGAGACGTAACACGTCCTTACTTTTGGAAGAACGGCGGGAGGGGGGGGGGAGGCTAAATTAAAAATCTAACAATGGTTCCTTAAAGTATAGACTTCACTCTTTAAAATAAAAAAAATGTTTCAGATATGACAATTTTTAGCGGAGTTATGCTTATTTGAAGGTGGGCAAATTTTTGACGTAAATTTTAGTTGCGATAATTTTGTTGCCCAGTGTATTTCATGATATTTTTATTCTAGTTTTTTAAATTTTAAATTTTGTGTTATATTTTTGAAGTTATGAGTGGCAAGTTAGCAAAACATGAAGAAAAAATATGTAAATTTGTATATTTAATGTAATATAACATTATTTTTAAATAATAACACCGTCATCACGGTTTCTATTATCTTCAAGTTTAAGAATTATCATTATATTGTCACGTTTATTAAGAAAAATATATTGTGTATTTCAGCCTGAAGAAGTTTTGGCCAAAGAGATGGAAGATATGCTTACCAAAAGAATGAAATAAATGGGGAAATAATAAGCTGGTTGCAGTTTGGAACGTTCCTGGAGCGATTTTTTAAAATCGATTTGTTCCATTTCTCCTCTCGCACAGAGTTAGTTCTAAGCGCCAGACAAACAACAAAAAATAGTAGGAGCGAATACACGCGTCGGAAAGTACCCTTACGCACGATAAACTACCCTTCAGATCACTAAAAGAATTCTTGCGTCTCTAAAGCCGATTTGTTCCATTTCCCCTCTCGCATAGAGTTACTTCTAAGCGTCAGACAAGCAACAAAAAATAGTATGAGCGAATACACTTGTCGGAAGGCTTACGCACGATAAACTACTCTTCAGACCAATACAAAAATTCTTACGTCTCTAAAGCCGATTTGTTCCATTTCTCCTCTCGCACAGAGTTATTTCTAAGCGTCAGACAAGCAACAAAAATAGTAGGAGCGAATACACACGTCGGAAGGCACCCTTACACACGATACACTGCCCTTCAGACCAATAAAAAGATTCTTGCGTCTCTAAAGCCGATTTGTTCCATTTCTTCTCTCGCACAGAGTTATTTTTAAGCGTCAGACAAGCAACAAAAAATAGTAGGAGCGAATACACGCGTCGGAAGGCACCCTTACACACGATAAACTACTCTTCAGACCAATAAAAAAATTCTTGCGTCTCTAAAGCCGATTTGTTCCATTTCCTCTCTCGCATAGAGTTATTTCTAAGCGTCAAACAAGCAACAAAAAATAGTAGGAGCGAATACACGCGTCGGAAGGCACCCTTACACACGATAAACTGCCCTCCAGACCAATAAAAAATTCTTGCGCCTCTAAAGCCGATTTGTTCCATTTCCTCTCTCGCATAGAGTTAGTTCTAAGCGTCAGACAAGCAACAAAAAATAGTAGGAGCGAATACACGCGTCGGAAGGCACCCTTACACACGATAAACTACTCTTCAGACCAATAAAAAAATTCTTGCGTCTCTAAAGCCGATTTGTTCCATTTCCTCTCTCGCATAGAGTTATTTCTAAGCGTCAGACAAGCAACATAGTAGGAGCGAATACACGCGTCGGAAGGCACCCTTACACACGATAAACTGCCCTCCAGACCAATAAAAAAATTCTTGCGCCTCTAAAGCCGATTTGTTCCATTTCCTCTCTCGCATAGAGTTAGTTCTAAGCGTCAGACAAGCAACAAAAAATAGTATGAGCGAATACACACGTCGGAAGGCACCCTATTTCATATATAATTTGTTAAGATTTGGTTGATTAGTTTTGGAGTTATAAAAATTTCGGTAAATTTGGCACATACATTTTTTCGTACTTTTTAAAACAACACATTGACATCGAAAACTCAAAAAACAATTTTTTACTTCAGTCTTTTCTACCCCTATTTCATATATAATTCATTTTAAATTTGGTTGATTAGACTTAGCTTTGTATGCGATCAAAATTATGGACCTTTGATCGCGTATAAAGCTGGGTCTAATCAACCAAATCTTAAAAAATTATATATGAAATAAGAGTAAAAAAGACTGAGAAATATAATAAAATTAGAAATAGATCGATATCTCCAAATTTGCGGAAGTTAGAGCAACCACGGACATTTCTAAAAAAATTGAAATTTTTTTTAAAAAGAACCCCTTTACCAATCATCGCCAAATTCAATACCAACTTTCCTTGAATGATACTCTATCGATTAAAAAAAAAAACAGCTCGATATCTCAATATTTGCGGAAATTAGAGCAACCACAACATTAAATGTGCACATACATACACACATACGGACATTTTTTTTAGTCGATATTTCGACGTTTTACAATTAGCGTACGTATTTTTCAGTGACTTATTTTTCAAAATAAACGGAAAATAAATGCTAACCGTTAGTTCAAACATTCTCTCTCTCATACATTGTTGGATATGTTGTGAGCGCACAACGATGTAGAGAGTAATTAATGCACTTGGCAACACCAAGTGCCTCCGATACGAAATCCGACCCTAGCGACAAACGTAAAATCCACATCCGCCGAAAAGACTGACGATTGCATCGGACGACCGATCATCCGATGCAATGCGACACGATCAAAAACGCTGACCGCGTAGGGCTAGCGCTAACTCGGGAGCCCCCGAGTTAGCAACAGCAAGCGGATGAATACCGCGGAATCCGACGATCGGGGGGCAGTCGCTAATTAACATCAAAGCGGAGACGTGCGTCTGAGAACATACGGTCACTACTCCAATACTTATAAATCGTTTACTGTTACGCGAGTATCGGGATTTGAAATAAAGGGGATTATTGTAACTTTGGGCAAATCAAATATATTCAACTGATTATTTCACACGTTGCGACGAGCTTTATTCTCCGACCCGAAATCTCCGAATCCTGTGCCGGCACTATCCCAGTCGACGGCACAACAATTGGTGGCAGCGGTGGGATTTCGGCAATCGGAGAACGTCCCCGTCGCGTGTGTTTCCGTCACGAGTATTCGCCTGAAAGAAAAGAGCGAACAAGTGAAAGTGGTGTAATCAGCCCGGACGGAAGCACCCGGTAGCAGCCCGCTCCAGAGGAAGGAAGCACCCGGTAGCAGTCCGCTCCAGAGGAAGGAAGCACCCAGTAGCGGCCCGTTCCAGAAGAAGGAAGTACCCGGTAGCAGCTATCAGCGACACCGGAGAAGGCCCCGACCTACCGCACGGACTCGCCAGCCCGAAGCAGCGAAGCAGGGACGAGGCGAAGCAGCCAGGCAGCCCTGCAGGACACGAATCAACGGAAAACAGACACGATGCGTTACACGGCGTTACTGTAAGTCCGTTCCAATCTATTATTGCGAGCGCCGAATATAAAAGTTAGTGATAACCGATAAATGTCAGGCGGCGAAATCACCCCTTTCCGTCCCGTCCGAAACGATTCGTTCCTACACAGCGAGACAGCGCGGAGCGCGATTGAAAATAGCTCGCGAAGCCCCGTACGCGTAGATAGACGTACCCATAGCGAAGCGTTAGACCGCGTGCGACAGAATTTAGACTCGCGATTGTCAGACGAATGACTCGCCAATACTAGAATTGCACCCGAACGTTGTAATAGAGCGAGAATTTTCGTTCGACGAAGTAGACGCTAGTTTAACGCGCGAAAATAATAACGGCGACGATAGACTGACCCCGACTACAAACCGACGCACAGCCAGACGGCGCAGGCAGTACAAATAGCAGCGCATACTTCCTCTCGTCAACCGACAGCAGTATAGTCGATTCTGACGAGATTCCGCGGAGGACATTATGAGCCAGCAAGGAAGAGCGACTCAGGACAATATACCCCGCGACGAGACTCAAAATATGCCGATGACACCTCGAGCAGGTCAACGCGGAATAGCGCGACTCCGACCCTCGGTTAACGGGCGATCGTCCGACATCGACCAAAGCCGAGCCCCTGAGCCGGTGCGAGCAAGGTACAGGAGCACAGGACTCCGTGCTCAACGACATCCTGAATATGATGCGCGACATGCAGGATCGCATGAAACCGTACAGAGGCCGCGGAGTTTGAGCGCTCTGTCGAAATCTTTCGCGTCATGCGCGACATGCAGGATCGCATGAGCCGGATAGAAGCCGCAAATTACGATCGCCCCGACGAAATAGGTCGCCGCGTACGCAGCCAAGGGTCCCTTCGACATAACTTACGGACGAACGTTGGAAGACGTCAGAAACCAACACGATCCCATAAATACGTACATTAAATTAAAGGAAGCCCGCGATATGATTCCGGAAATCGACGGAACGTCGCGCAGTCAGGTACAAAAATTTCTAAACTGCCAGCACCTATGCGATGAATGAAATTAACCCCGCAGAGGAAAAATCATTATTAAAGGGCTATACTTTGCACGAAATTAACGGGCAAGGCCATGTACGATTTCCAAACGCGAGACATACATTCTTTTCGCTCAACTGAAGCAGGAAATAGAAATGTGCTATTTAGCAAAGCGAAGCACCACGCACATTCAGAAAGAATTTAATATGCTCCGGCAAAAGCCAGGCGAAAGCGCGAGAGAATACGGACTCCGTGTAGATAAATTATCAATGGAACTATATCAATCAATGATCGAAGGCCGTGAACATTCTTCAGAACAAAA
>JASTWP010003410.1:0-24448 GCA_030770255.1 Temnothorax ravouxi
TTGAACGTGTCCGTGCTACGTAGGCGAGTATTACGGAACCACCGGAATACGTTTGGAAGTCGATCAAGCTTGATCCTTTACTTGGCATCTCCGTGGCAGGTGAGTCTTTCGTGCGAAAGGAAGAGAAAGAGAATGAGAGAGAGAGAGAGAGAGAGAGAGAGAGAGAGACTGAGAGAGGAGAAGAGGGAGGGAGAGAGAGAATGAGAGAGAACGGAACGCCGACGCCGCTGCCGCCGCCCGGCGTTGCTGATCGATTTTCCGCGAACGAGCGGAGCGGAGCGGAGACCCGCCCCTGATTCTCATCGCTCTCCTCCGACGGAGCGGTGGAGATCCGAGAATTTTTTTGCGCTCCATCGCTGGTCCAGCTCCCGCAGCGCGCGCGACCGATCTGAGACGAACCGAGAAGGACCGAGGGATCAGAAACTAAAAACAGCTCAGCTTTTCCCGTTGTACGCGCGTGCCTGCGAGACACAGACGATCGATGCTCTTTCTGTACCCGCTCGCGCCCCTCTCAATACGCTCTCGCTTTTGCTCCGAATCTTTAGTCGAGCTCTTTATCTTTCTCTATCTCTGACTCTTTACTGCCTTTTAGGATTCAATGTAGTATCAGACGTCTTACCTGAATTCCTAAAATCTTTTATAGACGTGACCTTTATGTGGTCGTCGAATAATTAAATTATTACGGAGTATTGTGAAGTTAACTGAAACAATTAGTGTCTGCGTCTGCACATACAAGATAGATTTCGGAGACCGCGAGATAAGAAAACGGATGTAATAAAAATTGATAAGATTTCGAGTCTATGTCGAGGCATCGATAATTCCGAGGGGCGATAACGAGGGCGATAATGTTGTGCTGAGATTTGGCGATATGCCAAAGGTTGGCAAAATTATATTGCTCAGAAACCCGAGGAAACTCTATCGTTTTCGCTTACTGATATTTTTCAGCGTAGGTAGAAGAACTTGCGCGTTTATTGGGGAACCACCTTCGCGTTTCAGAACGGACGACAAAATCACAGCAATTCCGAGTAGCGCGGGCCGCGACGCGAAATGACGACCAATTCGTTCGCCTACAGTCGCGCGACCGACGAGTGGGTCTGAGTGGATCTGTAAAACGATGCAAGATTTTTTAGGGCTGCGCCAGACACGCTGCAACCTTTTAACCCTTCATTTTCGAGCTATTTATAAGTTAAGTCGCGCGGGCGCAATGGCAGCGGGCACCGAGACCAAGAGATAGAGCTTGTTTCTAGGCGAGACGCGACGTCTAGTTTCTTGCTTTCTAGGATCTTACAGCCGCTCCGCAACACCTCTCGTGCACCAAGACCAAATCAACTCCGTCCTACATACCGTATACATATAGAAGATAGAAGGTAAATTAAAAAAAGGCTAGATCACAAGTTCTGCGGCAGACGGACAAAGAAGTGAGACGAAGTGGCCATGGTAAAATACACACATCGAATTGTCTCTGTACTATTTTTTGACCGGCCTGTAGAGCTTTAGCGGACGAGAAGACAAAAGAAAGGTCGAAGGGTGAGCTATTTTTGTGCAACTCACATAAATTATTTTTTATTCTGCTGCTCCTGATGTTGATTGGGAAATCAACGATCAAAGGACGATAAATTGGTATACGGGCATCGCGTACGACGTAGCAGGACTTGTATAAAAGCCCGTGAAATCGGAGTTAAAAACTTTCATTCTCCTGCCTGCATGAGTTTGAAAAACAATTCAAGTTCTAAGGTACTAAAAGTTTCTAAACTTTCTAAAAGGAGGAGGATCCCAAGGAGCGGTAGTCACAGCAAAGTTTTCCGAAATCCCGAGGAACGTACATACCGACAATGAGAAATAAAAGTTCTTGCGCCAACAGAATTTTGAATAAGCGAGGAATCTGTTTGCGGTTCGTGAAATTCGATTGTTGCCTCCGCGAGAGAGAAGAAAGATGCCTTGTGCGCAGCTTAGCATAATTGACTGTGAAACGACAGCGACGGGAATCACGCGAACGTTTATTTCGCTTATAATTCGTACCGTCAATCTTCTTATCTTTTATATCGCATGCACAACAACGTGCTTTATCTGCGGAGTTTATTATTATTCTTTTCTTTATTGATAAATTTTTGTTGATAAGCTCTAGACGCTCGTTCTTACGTTCCCCGAACGGTTTCGTATTTTTAACGCCGCGCGCGCGATACTCTATCTGACTCTATCAGCTATACGTGACGCTTCGACCTGACGAATTTTTTCTCTTTTTCTCTGCGCGAGTACACGATCAGCTAAACACCTATTTATCTGATACATATAGTCGAGCGAAAAAATGGACGCTCTATGTTTACATCGCAGACTTTTTAATTTTTATCGAGCGTTTGCACGATACTTGAGCTTTCTCTGGTTGACCCGTTGAAAATAAAGGTCTTGTTACTTTTTTGTAGGGATGACCACTAGAAACTAGCACCCACGCGCGCGAAAAGGAAAGACAAGAGCTCGTGTACTTGTGCTCGCGAGTTGGACACACGGAGAGAGCGTATATCTGGACATCGGGCAACGTCCCCTTGCTCTCGGACATGTTGACCGCGTGTTCCCGCCCGGTCTATATTCGACGGCATATTATTTGTTCGCCGATATCTCTCTTTCTCTCTCGTTCCGCATCTCTTTTTTTTCCACTTTTTTTTCTCTCACTCTCTCTCCTCTTCCTCTTGCTCATCTACATCACGACGTTGCTGGACCGACAATAGGTTCGACGACGAACTTGAACAAGGCAACTTCCGTTCGCCGTCTCATTCGCGTCCGGCCGCTTCTGATGCGACGATAATTTTGTCAATTCCGTCAATCCAAGCGCGCCGCCGCGGATGATTTTCCCTACGAATTGTATGAATATAAGCGGAGATTCGCGAGGGGAGGAGAGCCAGCCGGCCGGCCGACCGACCGACCGACCGACCGACGGTGGTTCAGCAAGATTGCTGACGAGTACTGATTGTCTCAATGTCGGCTAATAGCGAGAATGACTCTAAGGATGCGTGCAGCGAAATGCGTCATGTCCAAGTTCTGTGGACTCTCGCACATCCGTTCTTTTAATAGATTATGTATTTCTTTGATTTCTTCTAGCTTCTTCTTCTACGTTCTATTCTCGGACTTACATTTTATCCTATATCTGTATATCCCAGGGCCTTTGATCCAACGTTATTTGACACGCCGTGGCGCGTTTCAGCTCTCTCTTTTTCTCTGATCTCAGAATCCCTGATCTTGGGATCGAGTCGGAGCCCTGGGATCTGGGAAGCTTTTGAAGTCCATGGTGTCTACAGTTCGTGAGAGAGCTCCGTCTTTGAATCTTGAATACGCTCCTCAGATTTAGAGCAGAGCAGCTGAGATTATGTCGCTGCTTATTCATGAACTCCGACGTTATGATACACAGAGAATAATCCATCATCGCTCATCGATGTGGAAATATCGGTCGCTGAATTCTCGCCGCGTGACACTCGTTCAACTATCACTGATGATTAATTAGTGCCCGCGGCCTTGGTGATCGCCCCGATCCATCGTCGTCGAAGGCGCATCATCTCCAATCGCGTGCGAAACGATGACATCGATCTATAAGGATAGACCTTGAGCCAATCGTTTATGAGTTCGTATCGTCGCGCACCCTCCAATAAATCAATCTTCGGCTTCCGCACGCTGGACTGGACAGGGCTAGTGTACAAACAGTCGCTTTTTGCCGGATTTGCCTGGACGTCAAAATAGATTTTAGCCGTAAGCGCTCTGGATTTGTTAACGTTATGAGTAACGCAGCGAGATGAGAGTGGCGATTGTTACAATTATTTTATACGGTTGAAAGCTGAAACAATGAGACATCTAACTGCCTGGACTTTAATGCGTTTCAACGTTTGAGAATTATCGTTATCGAAATCGACGAGGAGTTTCCGGAGCTATCGCGGAAACGCAGACGAGATTGTCAAAACGAGGACGGCGTTTAATCGGCTGCGCACAAAGTATTCAACGTTAAGAATTGAAATGCGAACTGTTCATATAACAGTGGCGTAAGATTTTAATGGCCACTTGTCACCATCGCGGGAGATCGAGATAAGTGCGACGAATCGTAACGAGAACGGAGCGCATCGCCCCGAAAAGTTTAATAACCGCGTTTAACTGGGATTCCGCGAATTCGTCGTCGACGTCGCGACGCTTCTTTCTTTGTGCCGGCCTGTCTCGGTGCCTCGTGACGTGGATCACACGAGTTATCGGTGATGTCGGGCTGCTTTAATGGAGATTGACGGACTGGCTTTAATTAACGTCAGCGTGAAATCCATCAGCATAAAGGAGTCTTCGCTTCGCCGACTGCCTCGCGAGAACGAATGCATGTAAAAAAAAATCAAAGCACGTCACTGTGAGAAGCTTATCCCTTTCTCGGTTCGGTAATTTATACCGCCGTTGATTCGCCACGATAATCAATCTATTGATACAGCTCGGAAGGATACCGAGCGGTCATTTCTATTGCGAAATTATCGGATTCACAATCTCATATATTGGAAGAAATATTTATCGATCTGAAAGCAATCCGCTTCTATTGTCGCACATATCTGCTTTTTATTGGGATATTAACTCGTGTCGTCACGAGTTAATATCCCAATAAAAGTTAAATATGAAATCCGTAAGCGAAGAGTGCTTGATGAAGTGTTTTCTTTTCTTCTTATTTTCCAGGATGAAGCTGTGCTGGAGTTTGGCTCTCGTGGCCGTCGCCCTGTTGATGATTCTTACGACCACGCGAGCGGAAGCTGATCTGTGGGAGGAGGATGACAAGGAGGTGCTTGTACGAACAGTGCGCGGTACTAAGGAACGAAGTGAGTGCTTCTTTCTGTAATTAAGCCGTTACCTCCTTTTACGATCGCGACCTTATTTTATCGAGCGGTTGCTAATATATAGACCGTCTATATATATAACACACGTATATAAACGGCGTAATTAGAAGTCATTCCCCATTGACCTTAAAAGTCCCTCTCTGCCTTCCTCTCTTTCTCTTTCTCTATTCGCTTGATCGACGTTACGTCCAATTGTTTCTATTGACGTTTCGCGTCTGCTGATGCAGCATCCGGCAGCTCCTCGTCGTGCAGATACGTAAAGGGTCAATGGTCGGAATGCGACTCGAATACCAACACGCGGTCACGCACTCTGAGTCTCAAGAAGGGCGACAAATCCTGCGAGCAGACCAAGACTATACAGAAGAAGTGTAAGAAAGGTGAGTTGTTCGTGATTAATACGCATCGTCGCAACAAGTGAATTCGGGGGATGTAACACGTTTTTTTTTTTTTTTAATTTGACCATAGCATGTCGATACGAGAAAGGCACGTGGAGCGGATGCGTGAATCAGATAATGACGAGAATCGATAATTTGAAAGCAAACAGCGATACTTCCTGCGAGAAGACGCGACGACTCACTAAGAGGTGTAAACCGGAGACCAACACTAAGAAATCCGCCAAAGGTAATTTCTCTCGTTCGGTCGATTGATTTGCCAGACTGTGGCAGCCTGCGGAGGGTGAGGGAAATTTAAGCAAGCGCGCGAACCTTTGTTTATTTCTTTTTGTTTTCAGGTGAACGATCGAACAAGAAATCGGGCAAGCAGTAATTATCCGCCGATCTCCAATCATTTCTTCTAATCGGGCAACGAAAGCGCACTCTCATCTCTACGACCCCCTAACTTCTTTCAATCCCTTTTCCTATCGCCAATTAATTGTGAGGCAGAGCACAAATTTGGATCGATCGTCGATCGAAGCATTTTTCACATATACTGCCTAGGAATTATTTGCATTTCGGTTGCAGACGCGTGCTGCGCGTAACTGTAAACCGTTTTTCAAGGTGCGCTGCCGTCGATTAATTACTGTTAATAATTATGGGATGGTGCTTACGTTTCGGTGATCACATCTGTTTTCGGCAGTGACTCGGTTATTAACCCTTCTAAGATTTCATTGTGCCGTTATCACGGTGTAGTTTACATCGAGCATACGTTACGCATTGAATTATAATAATATTATTATTATTTGGGGCTTAAATGTTTCGATTTCGATTTCTAAATAAGCATAGTAGATTGGTTACACTTAATAATAGATCTGAGTTTGTATAGAAAATATCGCGTTCGTAAACATATGCTTGTCGAAGAGACTCTTCTATCTAAATCTAACCCATTGACATAATTTGCAACGAGTTCCCCTGTAGAGGAGTTATTGATCGCATAAAGGTATTCTAAAAATGGACGTTGACGAGATCTTGGAGGGTTAAGCCGCGCAATCAACCGGAGAATCGATTGGGAACTGATACGTAACATGTTCGAGATGACGAAAGCTAAACACGGCCGATCGTCCAGACACGTAGTGATGCAGTTTGTGCATTGAATTTTCGCGAATTTATGACACCCACGTCTCTCGACGCGAAATTTTTTTCACGACCTTCGACATCAGATATCTAAAGATCTGCAAGAATTCAGAAGTTAGCTTTCTCAGCGTGTTCTTGCAAAATCTGCACCACTGGTTGTTCGATTAACGAGCGTAGCACACATCGTAAAAAGCCCCCCCTGACTAGAAGCAGCCGCCATTTCGGAGGTTCGCAGAGGATAAGATTATCCGCCAAAGTTGTTCTCTCGTCTTCCCGCACAGCGATATTATATTATTATTAATATTATTAATATGATTGTTTATCACAAAAAGCAGCAGCCCCCATTTGAATTAGCTGCTGATCCACTTAAAAATCATGTACAATATTTGTCATACTAAACAGCTTTCATTCGATTGTCACATAAATATACAATGTTCGGTGTTCAAAGTAACTGTGTCCTGTATCATGTAACATGCGCGAGATATTCCGACAATTATTACGCCGTCGCGAAGGTTCGTCAGTTTAAACAAGGATGCTCGTGCAGGAAATTAAGTGGCATCCGCCCCATGTGGCATCTTCAAAACGGTCACGGCAAATCAAAAATTGCGAAATCAAAATGAACGATCACAAGAATCAAAGCATCAAAGTAACGTTTGTCGAGAGAATCAAAGTAAAATGCGGAAATATACTATATTCATATATTCAACAGACGCAGAATGTTCGCGCGAGCCTAATGAATTTTTCCGGAATCCTCCGCGCCCCGCGCAGGACGTTGTCACTTCCGATGTTAATATTCGCAGTTAACGTTATAATAATAATGTATCAAGTGATAACTGGCAAATATGGAAACTCGCCAATGAGCATGAAAATCAAACTGAAATAACTCGTCGTCTCATCAAGCATGCACGCTCGCGCGTGCAAGAGAGAGAGAAAAAGAGAGATAGATCACTGGATATCTTTTCGACGCCACAAAAATCAAATCCCTCCTCCCCTGCATACAAGATTGTAATTCGTTTCTAAGTCTAGATATATAACCGGAGGGCTCGTCGGTGTGAGAGGAAGTTAAGCTGTTTGCGCGTTTGATATTGCACGCGGGTGCGATCCGTGACGTGCGGACGTATCTCGCAAGAATGCATAGGGATAGGTGAGACCCGGGGAGAGAGTATTTTTCACGTACAATAATATTTTGAAGGTGTCTCTTCCTCATCTCCATCTAGATCTCCTCCGATAGGCGACAGAGGTTCGATTCTTTAGCTCCGAAAGTCAGAAGATCGCGGAGCGTTAAAGGGAACGTCGCGCGATTGTCGGCGAGTTCGTTCACGCGTCGGATCCCGAGGACCTCCAGGAGTTCATCTAAGACCCTGTGGACGCCGTACGCGCGGAATCGCGCGCGCGTCATCATCAAGCGCCTAGTTCTAGCTCCCGTATTACAGCATATCATCATTACGCGTGAAGCGAATCTTATCGATAAACTAGGATAGCGTTATCTCCGTTTTATGGGCTCTTCGCTAATTACTGTCTCCATTGATCCTCCAACTCCGGTGAACTCAGCTCCACCGAACCACTCGTCGTTCCCCTCCCCACGAATTGCCAAGGTCGAAGCTATGTTCCGCACCGAGAATCAGTTCGTACCAGGTGGGACACGCCACGGAAGTGGACTCGTTACGTGCCGGTTGAAAGCATTAAATGTGTCTCCTGTGAACGTTGCATCTATCTTACAAGGCTAATTACAAGCACGATCCGCACGGAGGTCACTCGCGCAATTCCTCTCGAAGGGGATCCTTCGAGTGTCCGAGACCATTCCAGAAACGCGCGATCGCTAGACTTTTTACGAAATGCGCGAGCTTGCATGCCTCGTAGTTTTTCGTAGAAATCCTACGTTTTTAACAATCGGATTGCGCAATTCTGATGCATTCAAATGAGTCATCGGGCACACAGTTATCTCGGCAATGTAGGATAGATGTAACGAGTCCCGTGCTTGACTTCTCTGTGAGGAGCTCGCGGGAAGCTTCCCATGTTTTAATCGCATTGTAAAATAGCATGATAGAAAGATACATCAGTAAACCTAGAGACTAATTTTTCAGATCCTTCGATAAAATTACACAAAATGTTCCGAGAGGTGAGTGCGTACGTCGATAGCAAATGTCCGTGTTCCCTCGGAGAAATTTCGAAGCGGATGTCTGCCCTGACTGTCCAAGTTTTTAACAAGTCGCAAATTAAATTCCGCACATCGATACTCCGCGCTCTGAATTCCGAGACTGTCGGGGAAAGGTCACGGTGCAATTTTAATTTCCGCCTTTAATTGGTTCCGCTTTGAAAAATCCCTCTCGATATATTTCTTCCAGGACAATCTTTTGCCATCTGCGCGTGCACTGCGTCCTTCGGAGCAAATCATAGATATTCTAGATATTATAATAAGAGAATCGTTCAAAACTTTGTTCGTTAGAATTAAACTAATTAGAGGCATACGAATCGCCGTTCTATTACGGATCGTTGAGTTTCACAATCGTCGATCTTGTTGATGGTTTAATCAAGTTAGTGCAACTATAGAAATTGCAACAGGCTGCTCTGACATATTTTCATTGGTAACAACAGGTCGCTAAAAAAATTTTCTACGCATTTCGTTAAGGTTAAACAAATTCGATTGTACACTTTCCAAAGACGCCAATTTGTTGTACGGATCGATTAACTGCTTCGCAACGATTTAGATAAACGATTGTTAAAAGTATTTGTATAAATCGCTGATCGCGCGGTTGCTTTATTGATTACGGACAGTTTCGTCATTCAGATCGTATAGCTTAGGATAGCTCCTAAATTTTCGATGTATCGTAGCTCGATGAAATCGGTGATTTTCTTTACGAACTACTATAAAAATTGTATAATGCATCTACTTACTTATTGAAGTAATTGTGACCATTACACATGTAACAAAAATCCAATGTTGTCAATAAAAGTAAAATATTATATATATACACAAGAGCGATGTGATCAATTTGAATTGCCGGGAGTCGACCGGGATTCGCACAACCAATTTCGTAAAATGATTTGGAGATAGAGATTTTTATGACATATATTTTTATTTTTTATTCGTAAAATTTGTCGATATACAAAAGTTACAAAAGTGCTCGATTATTGATATCATATTAAAAAATTGTTTCGAACAAAAGTATATTTAAAAATATCAAAAATGGACGGACGTATAATTAGTCATTCTTTTTCAACAATGTCTTGCTATAAATTCCATTTTATATAAAAGTTCTTTAATAATTGCACTAATTTCCGAAAAGGGAAACACACATGTCTATGTTAATATAAAAAAAAATATATTAGTAGATACGAATATATAATAAATGGACGGAATGTCAGATCATTCAACTTACACGACCAACATTGTGTCTATGCAATATTGTGTCAATATACGAGATGTCCCAAAAAGGCAAAAAAAAAGCAATATAAATAGTTTGGGAGTTGTTTACGTTCGACTTACGTCAGCAAAAGTACTAATCGGGAGTTTTACATTTTTTAAATAAAAACAAATGTACGGATACATTTTCGGGACAGTGCTGATCTGTTCTCACGCCATGGAGACAGATAGTTTTCTCGAGTACGCTTTGCCCTCCCATTCTTGATCGGACGGCAACGGCTCGTGTCGTAAGTGACAGAGACGTGTGCCGTACTTCAGCAGCACGATTATAACGCAAACTACGAAAAGAGTCAGGCAGGCCGTGGCAGGCCAGAAAACGTGCAGGCCCATAGTAAGGAATTTTTTAGGAATTCTGCTGCTTGAGATTATCGCCTATTTGCAACTAGTGTCGCGTGCAGTTATCGAAACAACTTGCGGAATAAGTCGCTATGGTGTCTAAATCAAATTTTTTTGATTGTATAAATTATCTTGTAAAAAAAAAATAAAAATAATTCTTAACGTACGCAAGAGCAGGGCAGCGTGCCTACGAAAACGATGTTGGTGGTGAGAGTTTCAGCGTTACGGTAGCCAAGTTAGAGGCTTTACAATGCAATTAGCTGAGTGCAAAGGGCTAATTAGACTCTATTGGGCTCAATTAAACTCTCGACTTTGAACGTATCCTTAAGGCGTGGGCGTTACTACTGTTGTTCAACACTGCTCGCCAGTTGGTGCTGTCAGCTTTAGATCTCACTCTCGCGCTTTTGCATCTCCATGTACTCCTGCGGCTGCGGCGTGGCACCCTGAGACTCCGGATCGTGATACTGAACAATCTCGTGCCTCACTTGGGGATACTTGATGCGACCGGGCTCTAACTCGCTGAGGTCAAGTGGCGGCGTTTTGTGCGGCAACACGGTCCATAAAGGCTGGATCCACCTATTGCCTAAATCCCAATAGGACAATACTCTATTAAAAAATAAAAAGAGAAACTGTATCAGTCGCGCGCGCGCCCGCAGGAAGAAGCTACGTTAATGAGTCTCCGCGGGTGCAGACAGACGGGTGGGAGATATCCGACTCACCGGTGTGGCGATTCTGCCAGTATTCACGGTGCCGCGAGCACCAGCAGAACACGATGTTCAGAATAAACAGAACTCCGCCAAGGACAGAGCAGAAAGCGATTGTGACATAGAATGGCGTAAAGTCGCCGTATTCGTGCCCCTTGAAGTACGGATTCTTCAGGTACTCCTCGCGCTCGTCTAGAATGGACATGTCACAACGTTAACGGTCTCGTCACTCGCTCGCTCTCTGAAAGAAAAAAAAGAGAGACGGGGGAGTCCTGTTAGCGCGGTAAGAATGTCGCAAGCTATACCAGGCGTGGCTTGGCGTGGCGTGGCATGGCGTGCCACGCAGGATGTGTGTATGTACACACGATTTACGCCGCGTACGCCGATCGATGAATCGCGACTATCGTTATCGCTATCTTTACTACGGCACGTAGTACAAATACGCGCGGGCAGATAAAATTGGGTATCGATATAGGTCACGAAAAGCAGGTGCGCATACGTATACGCGCGAATTCAACGGTAATCACGCGCGTCCTGTGCATGGTACACTGTATATACATACCTCGATGGCGTTTCCTTTTTTCTCTCTCCTTTCTTCGCGTCGTCGACGTCAGTTTCCCTCGGCGATATAGCGGTATCGCGGAAGTTGGGCGACAAGAAGAGAAACAGGTTGTCGGACCGAGTCGGCATCGAACGTACTCCAACGTACTCCGGAATCGGAATGTTTGTGAACGGCGTTAGATCACTCGTGTTGGGTGGGGCATCCCGTTTGAGTGGGGGGAGAATTATTTCTGACTTGCCTACTGCTTCGTCTCGCCGTCGCGTAAAGTCGCTGAACTCAAGGCCGATAAGTTCGACGTTGACTATACCGAAGCGGCAAATCGCGTAGCAGAAATCGACGGACAGTAATAGCTATAAAAAACCACAATATGATATAATAAATTTGAAATTTGATTTAGCATTCATTCGTATCGTTAATGAAATTCTTTATCGGTGTTCCGAAAACGATGTCCAATCAACTTTGTTCCGAATTCCGAAGCGATCGAGATGCGGAGTCAAATTATTGTCGGTAAAAGCGAGATCGATCGTCCGAAAAAATGTAATATCGAAAAAGTCGCAATATTATCGAATGCGACGTATGTACTATACCTCGGTATCCATATAAATTTCGCGAAACACATGTATTAAATTCGATATATCAGTTTTTCGTAATCTAAACCGCCGGCGGCGATTCATTCGTAAAGCGCGGTCGTGCGCGCCGAGATAAACACGAGTAGTGGGGGTAGAGGAGCGGTATGCGTGAGTATGCGACGTCACGCATGCCGTGCGAACCGTGCCTAGACACCTGTAGCCCCCAGTTCGTCCCTACCAATCGCGTTGCGAGAAGACGTTAGCCGCTGCGCGGCGCCCGCGACCCGCTCCATTACTCCATACTCCATACTCCATTATTCACATTCACAATCGCGGCACGGGCTGACGTGGGCTGACGGACGGGCGTCGAGCGGATCGTATACGGCTACGTTCGCAGCTTCTTCATCGTAAAATTTTTCCGTTGCCGTGTAACTAACAATACCTAAGTACGGGCCGCGTCGCGAGATTAATGCCGGGAGTGTCGTGCGAAGTGTTGAAAATATCGCGGAGATCGCGCGATCATAAGCGACGATATCGGTCGATTTTCGTGAACGTCGTGAGCGAATGACGCGACGGCGACGCCACGGTTGCTTTTAGCGAGTGAAGTTGGCCGTGCGATTTACAAAATTCCGCCATGTTCGTCTACCTGCGGGACATCGCGGATCGCGGCACGGGCCGACGCGGCGTCGAGCGATCATCGTACATCTTCTTCGCCGTAATTTTTCCGTCGCCGTGTAAATAATTGTAAGTACGCGCCGCGTCGCGAGATTAATGCCGGGAGTGTCGTGATAAGGGTAAAAAATATCGCGCGATCATAAGCGACGCGATCTTATAGTCGATTTTCGTGAACGTGGTGAGTGAGTGCGCCAACCGGCCAACGGACCAACGCTGTGCAACGGAGAAGGACCTGGAGGATCGTGGAGAGGAGGAGGAGGCCTGGGGAGGCATCGGGCGACGGCGGAGCGACCGTGGGGTGAGTAGTTGTATATTTTCTGTCCTGTGAATTCTGTGATAGATTTCGCCGCTTTCAAGGTTTAACTGGACGGTGTTGTAATATAAAAATATTTTTTTTGTTACAGATCTACGCAGATTTACAACTCCGCTGTTGCGCATCGGCCGGTAAGCTCTTCCTTCCTTCCTTTTTTTTTTTTTTTACTAAATCTTAGCGCGCATTGAGAGAGATTCGCTGAATTTATGAGACTTTAGCTTTAGGAATAAGAATAAGAAACTCGGCGAGGAATTAGCTTACTCGAACAATTTTTAAGGCCCCGGACCATCGTGATCGCTAATTAACGCACTCGCGTGACTTTGTACGGCACTCCCGGGCATATATTTTTGCGCAATCACGATGTTAAAAACAACGGGTCGCGCGACTACTTGTTCGGCACTCCCGAATGCTCGCGTTCGCGACGCACTTGCGAGCAATAGAGATTCCAGACTGATTTGCCCAAAGAACCACTCGTGGCGACATATTCACTGATATATATATATATATATATATATATAACATTATTCTCTGCGCACGTTCGCGCTTTACACGCTATGTCAGTCATGCTACGGTCGCACGGAGTGCACTTGATGGAACTATCGAACGTCTGCGTTGTCGACGCGATATATTGTATCTAGTGGCAATATCTCCATTATACGTGCCTAATGTCAGCACGTTTGACGCACAAAATTAAATTAAGCCCGTTGATCGACACTCCCGATTGTTTATTCGCATAATGGCGTTTATACAGCGACCGTCCATCTTCGTTGAATAAGAACAGATTTCGGATAATAATAAAAGTTTTTTGCCAGGCGCCGAGGCTATCGCCATGACGATCAGCTTCTTGGTGGTATGCGGCGGTGGCACGGGAGATCGACGTCCTTGATTCTCGATTTTGTCGAGACGGATTTTTTTGTCGTCATTTTTGTCGATTCTTTCTTTTCTGGTTTAGCCGAGGCGGAACCAATTTATAATCTGTGGTCGAGGTGACATTTTTTCATAGCTACGAGTTTGCTGATTTCTGGACTTTTCTTTCGTATACGTTATATTTAATCTTTAAATTGTCATTGCGTAATGCTTTATACGTATGTACATACGTTCCAAATGTGTTGTAAGATCAATGTCGAATTTTATGTATTTTTTTTCTAATTAGTTTATGAAAATGGCACGTTCAACAAGAACGAAATATCGGTCGGTTCGGTTTGGTCCATTAAAATACTTATTTATAAAGGTTTTGTTTTCGATTTTGGTTTTTTAGCTAATAAAAGTATCGGTATTACGCAAATTACAGTTTTTTCGGTTCCAATTTATTAAAATTTTCTTATTGAAATTTTTATTAAATTGAATTGTTTATATAATAAGTAATGATATTTCGACGTATAGATGTTATTTCTTTATTGTTTTCTATGTTTTCATCTTCTGGTCTTAAATTTTTTTAAGATATAATGCATACAATGAATATGAGCTAATTTATATGTTTATGAGAAATGCTTTTAGTATTTTATTTTTATTAGCATTTTGAAGAAATAATTGTAAAGATTATAAATCAGAAGGAATTAAAAAACTTATAAGATTAACTATAATTTAATAAACTACATACATGCAATGAATCTTTATGAATATATCATCCGTAGAAGTAAATACACTATACGAGATGTGTACGAGACATTTAATACTATATCTTGAAATAAAATATAGAATGTTTCGTGAATAAAGTATCCATCCGTAAGTTGAGTAATACGTAATTGCGTGGTTAAGAAATGCAGTCTGAAAAGTGGAAAATCTAAATTTTATTTCTGGCCTGATCATCTTCGCTCGATGTGTTACTTGATATATAATTCCATTTCCTGGCTTTTGTAGCTATAAAGTTAAATAAAATCTCTCATACTTGATATACAATTTATAGGTTTATTTTAATTTATCGATGAGGCAAATAGCAAGTTCTAGTTAGGAGCTATTTATGAGGTTTTGAAATAATATAGTTTTGATTTTTGAGCTCATCCCCTTAACTCCGAAACAACCCTTTAATTGATTCAACTCAAGAGAAAAATGTTGAGAAAATTTTAAATATATCGTATCGCGGATATAATTCGTATAGCGTATAAACTCTAAGAATGAACTCTTAAAACACGCGCATTTTGATTATTGAACTACAACCCCTTCGCAAGAAAACCACCCCATCTCCCCGGCTTAAGAGAGAACTGTACTTAAAATGAATAAAATTAATTATTTTGCGACTAAATATCGTTTACTAATTTATGAGCTCGCAAAATACATGCATTTCGATTATTGAGCTGCAACCCCTTCGCAAGAAAACCACCCTATCTTCTCGGCTTAAGAGAGAACTGTACTTAAAATAAATAAAATTAATTATTTTGCGACTAAATATCGTTTACTAATTTATGAGCTCGCAAAATACATGCATTTCGATTATTGAGCTACAACTTCTTCGTAAGAAAACCACCTCATTTTTTCGGCTTAAAAGAGAACTGTACTTAAAATACACTCTATAAGTAGTGATTGATTCTGCTGATAAGAAAGAGTACTTCACTCTTGAGACTGTTAGGGATCGGGGGTAGTTTTTCATTAAACGGCTAGGGTATATAATTTGAAACTTCATATTTTTGTGGTACAAATTATCCGGTTTGATTCTGCCGATTTGGTTCTGCTAGCTTAGAAGAGGTGACGAATTTGAAATATGAATTTATGTAGAAACATATTTATTGGCAGCAAGAATGATTCTGGAGTCAACTGGAGCGTAGATTAACGATAAATAGAATGTCTTTCTAGTCACAATGAACGTTCTCGCGTAGCCACGATACACATGTTTTCTAATGAGACGTCAGGGGAGGTGTAGTAAAGCAGCTCGGCCTGAAATCCCGCGCTCTCCAGAAAGACCAGGCGACCCCAATTCAGCAACGTTTTAGCTTTACGCCCGATACTCTCGCGTTCGTCCGACCTCGAGGACTGGCTAGCGATCTCCTGTGCCGGGAGATGACGTGGCGAGTTAACGTCGCTCTTTAAAGCCGCAGGTCGAGAGCCGCAGGTCGCCCAACTGACTATGCTGCACAGAACGGGAAACTCGTCCGCAATAAAGTCGCATTGTCGCAGGTACTCCCGGCCCACGTATGAAGAGTACTCGCATTTGTGATGGCAGCAAAACGCGACGATCAGGCCGCGTACGTCGACCTTAGGTTCGCCGTTCATCGACTTCACCAAACAACGTATCGTCAAGTCTAAAAAGCGTATCATTATCAGTGTCGATATATGATATAAAACAAAAATGGAGCTTTAGCTCAGGAGTGAAATGAGTGTACCAGTGGCCGTGCCACAGAGATGCTTCGCTATGCCGACCTTGTACTTGATCGGCTGGATCTCCGCGATTTGGTTCAACTGCAGATCAGCGATATCGACGCGTACCCTTTTTATCACGAGGCGACTCTCCTCCCTTCTAAGCTTATTGTCGCTTTTGTGTCGGTGACTGGAACGATCGACTAGTAAGATGCAAGAGTTTGACTTGTTCTTTATAATCTGCCCCAACCAGTATGTTAACTGAGCTGTTTAAAGTACGATTTCATTTAGTGTTTTTATCGCAGCGCAACTTATAACAAATTGTTCGAGAGACAGAAACGAAATTCATCCGAATCAAAGAATGCTGTCATAATCGAAATGTACCCTTTCCAGCCCCGAATTCGACGAAGCAAGTGTCGTCTTGCACGAGACCGGCTTGCTCCAGATGTCCCAGCAGAGATGCATTTTGGAGCAAGTGTTTTTTGACGTTTCTGCCGCACGTCTCGTCGCTCAATTTGTCTTCGAGCACGTCGTGCCTCAGAATCGTTCGAGAAAATTCGGGCAGCTTTTCTGAAAGGGACATGTCAGAGAGAGAGAGAGAGAGAGGGAGAGATATACACGAAAGCGGAAGGGATTTTTAAATTCAATTGTACCATAGGCGGCATGAATCTTCCTTATCACCGTCCCCACTACAGACTCGTCGAGCTGCGACAGGGGCACGCGCGGCGGCGCGGCGATAGTCTCCGCGTCCAAATTCGCTCCCTCGACCACGAAGGCGGGCCGCGCGTCCAGCCTCCGCTTGGCGTTGCACACGCCCAGGTGCCTCGTCAGCTTTGAACGATAACACGTGCTGGAAGGCAAAAAATGCATCGATACTACGCTAGGCTAACTTCCGCTTAGAATGTACAACACGATCTTGGTTTTAATGAATACTTGCTGGGTGGGATCCAACGGACACGGCACTCTCTCGTCCCCGGCGTTGGGACCGGGGCCGGCGACGTCCCGCTGATGCTCGCCGCAGTACCGCCGGCCCTTCCGCACCGTCATGCGGCAGAACCGCTTCTTGCGCTCGACAAAGTACATGCAGTGATTGCCGTCTGCCATGTCCCTCACTTACGAAAATATTCTCGGACACTTTGCGCTCGGAGGAGATCGTCGCAGGTTAGGATTACCAGTCTGTCGCGGAGTGACGTATAAATTCGATATTTCTACCTGTCCGCCGTTAGATGAGCGCCACTATTCACTTTTCTGCCCAAGCAAATCAGGATTAGCTCTACCGGCTTCCTAACGAGGACGCTGCAGACGCGATTATTTATGTATATGTATCCGCACGGATCTCAAAATCGCAGATCCCGATATTCCCGATCGCGAGCCTTCGAGGCTCGAGCCGTCGCAGTCGTCGCACGCGCGATGAGAGCGCAAAAAGGATGAAACAAATAGCTGGGTAGCGATTGTCGCAATCGTGAGACGTCTCAGTGCCCCCCCTCTTTGAGACCCCGTTTGTCCTTGAACGCAACCGAGAACTCAAAACCGATCCTCTCGAGCGCGCTTCGAGTTGAGGCTACGAATCTGGCCACACGGTCAAGTCTTAACTCTTCCCTTCGGGAGTCGGCGGTTTCCCGGATTTTTCTTTTCTACGGATTTTCCCCGAATATTTCGAACAATATTTCCGGATTGCCCTGGTATATTTATCGTTTGCCGCCGAGGGACCCGCGAGCGAGCGCACGCGGGTAATTCGCTAATGTAGAGCTTATACCCCGATACCAAGCCCGTCTCAAAGTTCACCTTTTGCCTCCCCTCTCATCTTTCTGCCGCCCGCCTCGCCCGACTCCCCTCGCTCGTCTTCCGTAATTCCCTTTTCTCGTATAGCTTGTTCTCTCTATCCCGCCGCAACTTTTCCCCGGTCCCATTCGGCCTCTCTGGGTTCCGTCTCGCGCTCGCGGCGTTATCTATCCTCTTGAAGCGAGCTATTACCCGATTGTTTCTTAAATAAAATATCATCGGAGTCTCGTCGCCAACCACTCACAATAATAATTGCCTCGCCAGTGTGTCAACCGATCCACCCTCGTGCGCAACCCCTCGTCTGTCTCCCCCGGCTCCCCCCTCTTTCCTCTTTTCCTTTTATTTTTTTATCCCGCCCGCGCCGTCCGTCACGCGGATATACACCATACGCCGCGAGAAAAAAATTTGACGGGGCGCCCGGGCCCGTGCAATTTGCGTAATGTCATCGTCCGTTTACGCGTTGAACCGACAGGAACGCGTCGGCGTCGGTGTTTAAATCTATTCTTTAAACCTTCAAACCTGTTGCTCGCGAATAGCTGATTATCGATGATTTCGCGATGCAGGTGTCTCGAAATCTTAGGAGTTGGAACGGGCCGGTATAACGGTGAAACTCTATTCGCGTTTACTCTATTCTCCGATTATCGTCAGGACGGCAGAATCCGCGTTTTGAAAACTCTACATCGGATTAGTTAGACGCCATCCGAAATACTCGGACGGCGGCGCGGGCCGCACTCCGCTTCGAAACACGTATGCCCGTATTTACACGGCCGCGAGCGCTAACGATCCCTTTTTGTCTTCCCAGCAACGTCCCGTCGGCGGAGCGTATAGCGCGGTGTTAACAAGCAGAAGGGATTAAGGAGTAGATGAACAAGTGGTCGTCATCAACCGAGCTTCGACTGCTCCGAGCTCCGAGCTCCGAAGCCGAGACGCCCACAACGAGGAGCGGATTTTATTTGTCGCGAAGGAGCTGATCGTCTCGTTCGTGTCTCGCGATTCTGCACTCGCCGATCTTCATTTCGCGCGAGATTATCCTGTTTAAATTCGTAGGGTCAAATATTATACTCAATTTGAGTCATTTTTAACCATTCCCGTAGGTCGCCACTGCTCCTACACAACATATTTATCGTTAATTTAACTAAACCAATGGATTTAAAATAATTACTACTATTTTGTGTTCAAATAATAAATTTCAACACGTGTAATTAAAAAATAACAAATTGTTATCTAACTCAAGGTATTGGTTTAAATTTCACCCTTTATTAATATTTAACGGACGTACACGTGTCCGACCATATTGCGTTTGTGTCGTTCGATAAATAGGTGGCTAAGCAACTCCAACGGAAACCCGTGTTAATTAACGTTGAGTTTCAGGACTGATTTACGTGGCGTCTAATTAGCGGGCCTGCCGGCGACGTAGTAGGCATTTTGATTGGCCGCGCCGCGAATAGAACGCGGCCCGATTGGCCTTGCCGGCGTGTCGTATCGATTGTTTTCGTTTCTTCTCTTCCTCCTCTTCTCCCTCCACCCCGTTCCTATCGTTTCTCTTTTTGTTTCTTCTTAAAAACAAAGGAATAGATGCGCCAAAGCGCGCTCCCGAAACGAGAAATGCTTCCAGACTGCGATGCAACGAACGATCATGAACGGGAAGGCAAAAATCGTATAACATCGCGAATCTTATTTCTAACAATCAGTATATAGTTTAGGACTTGAAAAGAAATAAATGAAAAGCGTTTCGACATTATTCGCTTTTCTCAGCGTTCAAAGATGCTGATTTTTCTCGTTAATTCGAATATTGTTACCATTTTTCTTTCGCAACCGACTAGCGTGACTGCAAGACGGTTCGTCACGCGAAAGTGAAGGAGTGTGGGAAATCTCTCTTCTCTTGCTAATTAAACCGCTCGCGTCGCGTCCTAATCTTTTATTTGCCGACTGTCTCGCGAGCGTATCAATTAAATCCGAGGTCAAACGGGCGCGATTACCGGCGTGCATCTCGCGCGCACTTGTGCACGCGTACTGTTAATTATGAGCGTGTGTCACTGACGTAATCAGTTAACGTTCTTTCGGAGAATATCTTCTTTTTCCTTTTTTTCGGCGGATCGAGAACGCACACGATTAACGCGAGAACGCTAACGAGACCTTTTGACGCGTCCGTCGCGTCGCGAAAATTCGATAGACGCTAATTACGATTCCCCGAGACACAATACTTTGAATAATACGACTGACAGTCGCGATCTTGAATACGATCGCGAATATGGCGCGGCGGCGCGATGCATTTTGAAACGTCAAGCGTGTGCAGTTTCTTGAAGTTTTGCGGCAATTAACAGTCGACGGCGAATAACAAACTGAATTTAATTAATTGCATAACTGCGAGCGGAGGCGGTTCCCTCCCCTCTCCCCCCCGCCCCGCGCCATCTCCCCCGTTTCCGCCGGTACCTCCGCCCAATCCCCACACTTCTAATCGAAGCGGGGTACATATTGTTGCACCCGTTGCGCTCTGCCCCTCATCAGCCCCACCGGCAATTAATTATAGCATTCCAGGTTAGCCCGGGAATTAATTACGTCCAGAAGTTGGACGCTGGCGAGGGGATCGTTAGAAATCGTCCTTCGTTAGAGTTAGGCGGGCACGGGTCCAGGTAATTATTGATGGCCTCCTATCAGGTCGCTCGTTGTCCCGATAACGCGCGAATCGAATTTAAAGGGAATCTTGGGGGAGGGGAGGGATACCGATACTTTTCAGACTATTTTTAGAGAAACTGACAAATGTTGATTACGCGAGCGCGCTGCTCTGGGATGTTCTTTCGCAACTCTCGTCGACGAGATATTAGAGCTTTGTTCGTTCGAGACAATTTTCCTACCTTGTTAAATATCTATCCGACTGGAGAATGTCGAGTCGTTCGCTTGCTCGCTCGTTCGCGCGCGCGCGAGCACGACCGCGCTTGTCGCCGTGAAGTGGACTGAAAACCGGCCTCGCGCCGAAACGAAACATTCGAATTATTCGAATTAATTCAGCCACTTGGGAGCGGGCGGTAAGGAATAATGGTTTCGTGATCGATTTTCCCTCCCGCTTAACTCGCTTAACGCTAACCGAATCAACCGGCTGCTCCTCCCTTCTCTTTTTACCCCGCAGTCACGAGCGTAATGAGAATTTTTACGTTGCTCGATAATAGTCGCCTTCTTTGAGTTCCGTGAAGTTGGCACCCGACTTTAACAAAATGAATTTTTAAAAAAAGGAAATTGTAGCATTTTTTTTGTAGTTGTTTGTAGTAACAATAATTTCGTTTGTAGTTTTATCCATTTTAAAATAACGAAAAATTTGAAAAATCACTTTTACTCAAAATTGAGATATTTGAAATTCGCTCGCGCCATGTGTTTTAGAATCGTTTGTAGTTGTTTGTAGTAACAATAATTTCGTTTGTAGTTTTATCCATTTTGAAATAACAAAAAATTTGAAAAATCACTTTTACTCAAAATTGAGATATTTGAAATCCGCTTGCGCCATGTGTTTTAGAATCGTTTGTAGTTGTCTGACAAGTGTGTAGTTGTTTAACAACATTGTTTAACAACTACAAACAATTCTAAAACACATGGCGCAAGCGGATTCGAGATATCTTTAAAATTGACAGATACGCAATTTGTTTATTACAAATACATTGCAATTTTTAAATTATTCAACTACAAACGATATTGTTGTTACTACAAACAACTCCAAACGATTCTAAAACACATGGCGCAAGCGAATTTGAGATATCTTTAAAATTGACAAAAATACGCAATTTGTTTATTACAAATACATTGCAACTTTTAAATTATTCAACTACAAACGATATTGTTGTTACTACAAACAACTACAAACGATTCTAAAACACATGGCGCGAACAAATTTCAAATATCTTAATTTTAAGTAAGAGTGATTTTTTTAATTTTTCGTTATTTCCAAATGGATAAAACTACAAACGAAATTATTGTTACTACAAACAACTACAAACGATTCTAAAACACATGGCGCCAGCGGATTTCAGATATCTCAATTTTGAGTAAGAGTAATTTTTTAAATTTTTCGTTATTTCCAAATGGATAAAACTACAAACGAAATTATTGTTACTACAAACAACTACAAACGATTCTAAAACACGTGGCGCAAGCGGATTCGAGATATCTTTAAAATTGACAGATACGCAATTTGTTTATTACAAATACATTGCAATTTTTAAATTATTCAACTACAAACGATATTGTTGTTACTACAAACAACTCCAAACGATTCTAAAACACATGGCGCAAGCGGATTTGAGATATCTTTAAAATTGACAAAAATACGCAATTTGTTTATTACAAATACATTGCAACTTTTAAATTATTCAACTACAAACGATATTGTTGTTACTACAAACAACTACAAACGATTCTAAAACACATGATGCAAGCGGATTCGAGATATCTTTAAAATTGACAAAGATACGCAATTTGTTTATTACAAATACATTGCAACTTTTAAATTATTCAACTACAAACGATATTGTTGTTACTACAAACAACTACAAACGATTCTAAAACACATGGCGCGAACAAATTTCAAATATCTTAATTTTAAGTAAGAGTGATTTTTTTAATTTTTCGTTATTTCCAAATGGATAAAACTACAAACGAAATTATTGTTACTACAAACAACTACAAACGATTCTAAAACACATGGCGCGAACGAATTTTAAATATCTCAATTTTGAGTAAGAGTGATATTTTTAATTTTTCGTTATTTCCAAATGGATAAAACTACAAACGAAATTATTGTTACTACAAACAACTACAAACGATTCTAAAACACGTGGCGCAAGCGGATTCGAGATATCTTTAAAATTGACAGAAATACGTTATTTGTTTGTTACAAATACATTGCAACTTTTAAATTATTCAACTACAAACGATATTGTTGTTACTACAAACAACTACAAACGATTCTAAAACACATGGCGCGAACGAATTTCAAATATCTCAATTTTGAGTAAGAGTGATATTTTTAATTTTTCGTTATTTCCAAATGGATAAAACTACAAACGAAATTATTGTTACTACAAACAACTACAAACGATTCTAAAACACGTGGCGCAAGCGGATTCGAGATATCTTTAAAATTGACAAAGATACGTAATTTTTTTATTACAAATACGTTGTAACTTTTATATTATTCAACTACAAACAAAATTATTGTTACTACAAACAACTACAAACGATTCTAAAACACATGGCGCCAGCGGATTTCAGATATCTCAATTTTGGGTAAGAGTAATTTTTTAAATTTTTCGTTATTTCCAAATGGATAAAACTACAAACGAAATTATTGTTACTACAAACAACTACAAACGATTCTAAAACACGTGGCGCAAGCGGATTCGAGATATCTTTAAAATTGACAGAAATACGTTATCTGTTTGTTACAAATACATTGCAACTTTTAAATTATTCAACTACAAACGATATTGTTGTTACTACAAACAACTACAAACGATTCTAAAACACATGGCGCGAACGAATTTCAAATATCTCAATTTTGAGTAAGAGTGATATTTTTAATTTTTCGTTATTTCCAAATGGATAAAACTACAAACGAAATTATTGTTACTACAAACAACTACAAACGATTCTAAAACACGTGGCGCAAGCGGATTCGAGATATCTTTAAAATTGACAAAGATACGTAATTTTTTTATTACAAATACGTTGTAACTTTTATATTATTCAACTACAAACAAAATTATTGTTACTACAAACAACTACAAACGATTCTAAAACACATGGCGCCAGCGGATTTCAGATATCTCAATTTTGGGTAAGAGTAATTTTTTAAATTTTTCGTTATTTCCAAATGGATAAAACTACAAGCGAAATTATTGTTACTACAAACAACTACAAACGATTCTAAAACACGTGGCGCAAGCGGATTTGAGATATCTTTAAAATTGACAGAAATACGTTATTTGTTTGTTACAAATACATTGCAACTTTTAAATTATTCAACTACAAACGATATTGTTGTTACTACAAACAACTACAAACGATTCTAAAACACGTGGCGCAAGCGGATTCGAGATATCTTTAAAATTGACAGAAATACGTTATTTGTTTGTTACAAATACGTTGTAACTTTTATATTATTCAACTACAAACAAAATTATTGTTACTACAAACAACTACAAACGATTCTAAAACACATGGCGCGAGCGAATTTCAAATATCTCAATTTTGAGTAAGAGTGATTTTTTAAATTTTTCGTTATTTTCAAATAGATAAAACTACAAACGAAATTATTGTTACTACAAACAACTACAAACGATTCTAAAACACGTGGCGCAAGCGGATTCGAGATATCTTTAAAATTGACAGAAATACGTTATTTGTTTGTTACAAATACATTGCAACTTTTAAATTATTCAACTACAAACGATATT
>JASTWP010003411.1:0-24305 GCA_030770255.1 Temnothorax ravouxi
ACCCGCAGACTTCGACCACCATATTGGGGTCCGCCATGTTGATTTTTCAAAAGGCCACAGCTCAACTAAAACTACATATGTGTAGCTGTAAAATGAGCCCCAAAAGAATTTTTTAGGTGACCCCAATTTTTGGACAGGGGGGGTGTCTGATTTCACGGAGAATGCCCCATATAATAAATAATAACATAATTAATGATATACAAGAGTTTTTGTCGCGCATATCGATTTTCAATAATGAATAGATATTGTAACAAATACGTTTCACGTTCATTCGAAAACAAATTATGTGTACACCTAATAAAAATTGTATGAATTAAAATTATGTGTATACACATAATAAAAATGCGGAATTATTTTTATGTCAGACAATTAATTCATCCAATTTTTATTATGTGAATGTCTAGACATAATTTTAATTCAACGAATTTTTATTATGTCATGACATAATTTTAGTTCTGCCGCTAGGGAATTTTTAAGTCGATTTTTATGAATCAAGCTTGAATTCGATGTCTAGGTATCTCAGGTTGCCGATAACGGGTTACAAATAGTGCGCTCCATAGTTTTCGATGTCCAGGTGTAATAATACGTTGAATTCGATGTCTAGGTGTTCCACGTTGCCGATGACGAGATCCACATAGTGCGCTCCGTAGTTTTCGGTGTCTACGTGTATTAATACCTCCAATTCGATATCTACGTGTCCTACATTCGGATTTAAAGTTATTAATACATCTAGACACCAAAAACTACGAAGCGCACTATGTGGATCTCGTCATCGGCAACCTGGAACACGTAGACATCGAATTTGAGATATTATTACACCTAAACACCAAAAACTACAGAGCGCGCTATCTGGACCTCGTCATCAGCAACCTGGGACACCTAGACATCAATTTCAAGGTATTAATACACGTAGACACCGAAAACTACGGAGCGCACTATGTGGATCCCGTTATCGGCAACCTGGGACACGTGGACATCGAATTCAAGGTATTAATACACGTAGACACCGAAAAACTACGGAGCTCCACTATCTAGACCATCGTCATCGGCAACCTGGGACACCTAAGACATCGCATTTCAACGTATTATTACAAGGCCTGGACACCGGAAAAAACTACCGGAAGCGCACTATGCCTAGGAACATCGTCATCGGCAACCTGGGGACACCATAGACATTGCATTCAAACGGTATACACACGATTACACCTGGACACCGAAAACTACGGGAGCTCACTATCTAGACATCGTCATCGTGGCAACCTGGGACATCCTAGACATCGCATTCACCGTATTATTACACCTGGACACCGAAAACTACGGAGCTCACTATCTAGACATCGTCATCGGCCAACCTTGGGACACCTAGACATCGCATTCAACGTAGTATTTACACCTGGACACCGAAACTACGGAGCTCACTAATCTAAGGCGACATCGTGGTCATCGGCAACTCTGGGACACCTAGGACCATCGCATTCAACGTACCATTACACCTGGACACCGAAAACTATGAAGCGCACTATCTGGATCTTGTCATCGGCTACCTGGGACACCTAGACATCGCATTCAACGTACGATTACACCTGGACACCGAAAACTATGAAGCGCACTATCTGGATCCCGTCATCGGCAACCTGGGACACGTGGACATCGAATTCAAGGTATTAATACACGTAGACACCGAAAACTACGGAGCGCACTATGTGGACCTCGTCATCGGCAACCTGGAACACGTAGACATCGAATTCAACGTACGATTACACCTGGACACCGAAAACTATGAAGCGCACTATCTGGATCCCGTCATCGGCAACTTGGGACACGTGGACATCAAATTCAAAGTATTAATACACCTAGACACCGAAAACTACGGAGCGCACTATGTGGACCTCGTCATCGACAACCTGGAACACGTAGACATCGAATTCAACGTATTATTACACCTGGACACCGAAAACTACGAAGCGCACTATGTGGACCTCGTCATCGGCAACCTGGGACACCTAGAAATCGAATTCAAGGTATTAATACACGTAGACACCGAAAACTACGGAGCTCACTATCTAGACATCATCATCGGCAACCTGGGACACCTAGATATCGCATTCAACGTATTATTACACCTGGACACCGGAAACTATGAAGCGCACTATCTGGATCCCGTCATCGGCAACCTGGGACACGTGGACATCGAATTCAAGGTATTAATACACGTAGACACCGAAAACTACAGAGCGCACTATGTGGACCTCGTCATCGGCAACCTGGAACACGTAGACATCGAATTCAACGTATTATTACACCTGGACACCGAAAACTATGAAGCGCACTATCTGTATCTCGTCATCGGCAACCTGGGATACCTAAACATCGAATTCAAGCTTGATTCATAAGAATCAATATATATTATATATATACTTAATTTAACTAAATAGAAATCTTTTTTCTGACCGATAAGTCTATCGGCCTTTAATAATTTACCTACTAGATCGTTCGAAATACGCGCGCGATATCGAAACTGGCGATACCTGCGCCGCCAGTGTCGAAAAAGTGAAAGTGACGCGATTCTAGCCAATGAAATGGCATGGCATGAGAGACGGTCGACGTATCTTACGTATCTTAATTAAAAATTTTCACATTTGGATTTTGCGTCGCAATATCTCCGCTCGTAGGGCACGTAGTGGAAAATTATATAGGAGATACTCCCCTTATTTTGACCCCAACTATCGATCAAGCTTACTTAGAACTTGATCCGTTCACTCGTTATCGAGATCTCAACATCTTGGGTACTCGCAACCCGTCGCGTCGCGTAAAAGAGTCACGGTGCGGTCTCGCTCCGCGTGTACTTGGCGCGAGACACTACCGTGTCTCTTGATCACGGTGCGGTCTCGCTCCGCGTGTACTTGGCGCGAGACACTACCGTGTCTCTTGATTCCGCCCTGCATCTCGTATCATTTGTGGTGTTATAGTCGCAACTGCTTCAATAATACACGTATTCTAGCAATCATCTAGCAATAAGTTTATTTTAAATTATCAAATGTTACATAAAAAATAAATAATTTTATTATTAATAAAATTTATTATTAATAAACTGAAATGTAATTCAATAGCAAGACAAGTAGAAACATATGTATTTCTTATTAAATAACTTTATTATTAATTAAAGTAAAATTATGTATTTTTATTTTATGTTCTGTTTATTAGCACTTATTAATGCTGATGAGGACATAATTTACTTATATAACTAAAGACATAAAAACCCTTAATTTACACATTTATTGATTTTTATATATAAAATATGCTAAAAACGAATCATTCAAAAGCAATTATTAAAAATAAAATTTACCCAAATCTTTTTTACTAATTGTACAGTTTAAATAATAGTGAATATATTATTGATAATATTAAATTATTTTACATGTTTGTAACGTCCTAAAACTATTTACTCCCCACCCACTCCGCACTCGGGTAGGGAGGGAGGGAGGGAGGGAGGGAGGGAGGGAGGGAGGGAGGGAGGGAGGGAGGGAGGGCGGGAGGGAGGGAGGGAGGGAGGGAGGGAGGGAGGGAGGGAGGGAGGGAGGGAGGGAGGGAGGGAGGGAGGGAGGGAGGGAGGGAGGGAGGGAGGGAGGGAGGGAGAGGGAGAGGAGAGAGAGGGAGAGGGAGAGGGAGAGAGAGAGAGAGAGAGAGAGAGAGAGAGAGAGAGAGAGAGAGAGAGAGAGAGAGAGAGAGAGAGAGAGAGAGAGAGAGAGAGAGAGAGAGAGAGAGAGAGAGAGAGAGAGAGAGAGAGAGAGAGAGAGAGAGAGAGAGAGAGAGAGAGAGAGAGAGAGAGAGAGAGAGAGAGAGAGAGAGAGAGAGAGAGAGAGAGAGAGAGAGAGAGAGAGAGAGAGAGAGAGAGAGAGAGAGAGAGAGAGAGAGAGAGAGAGAGAGAGAGAGAGAGAGAGAGAGAGAGAGAGAGAGAGAGAGAGAGAGAGAGAGAGAGAGAGAGAGAGACTATTTGCGTGTCTTATCACATATGTCTTCCGGGGCGAAGCCCGGGTAACCAGACAGATTTTTTAGAGTAATAGATTTAGAGCCCGCGCGAAGCGCGGGCCAAGCATTTAGTATATTATAATAAGAAAACATTTGATGCAATACAATAATACACACCTGCTGTTTTCACAAATATTTATTATGTTGTGTTGATTTTGCACTTTTTTTAGCACTTTTCCTTCCTTCAATAGTCGCAAATTTTCTGTTGGAATTGCATAATCATGAAGTCTTCGCAATTTCTTAGGCGAGTAATTTTCACAGTTTGCTAAATACGCTGGCTTTGGTTTGTAACAGCTTGGTGTAAAGTGGACAGAGCATATGCGAGCTACAAAAATTAATTTCATTAAAGTATTAAAAATATATTCCTCAATATTATAATTTATATAGATTCAAAATAGCGTACTGCTTTTAGGTTAACTTTTTTTTTGGAAATTTTTATCCATTTTAACGCAGTTTCTTCATCCTTTGGATAAGAGAAAAATTGAATATTTTTCTCTTTTGCATTCTCGTTTTTATTTTTGCATCCACTTACACTACACATAGGCATTTTAAAAAAGACAATTTAAGCCGAAACACGTTTACTTCTGACGTATGTATATACATAAAGCCAATAAAAAGATATGCATTAAGAAAAAAACCGGTATTACAAACGGCTTTAATAAGCCTTGTGTCTACGATGCTAGAGAATCGCTCCGAGATCTCAGACGGAGGAAGAATTGACCAATCACATTTAAGCAATTCGGCCAATTGATCAATGCAATTGGTTAATTCTTTCTCCGCCCGAGATCTCGGAGCGGTTTCTAGTATCGTGGACACAAAGCTTTAGGCTTTAGGATTCCCTTAAGAGTGATATTTTACGTAATATTTTTTTAAGGATATTTAACATGCCGTTAACCTCTTTATTATAGGTTATCTTTTACGAAAAAGTAGTACTAGCAATCAGTACTCAGTACTGAGTGATAAGTACTCGTAGTATTGAGAGTATTAATATGTTAATACATGAATACTGCAGAATGGTCAGTACTGTGTCTGTCAGTGCTTACAGTCCTGGCAGTACTACAAGCAATAATACTCATTAGTACTTCAAAGTATTGAAGTCGTCAGTAATTTATCAGATTAATATTCGGAGTACTATCATAATAGTACTGCCAGTACTGTAAGAACTAATAGGCACAATACTGACCATTCTGCAATATTCATAGTAGGAGATCAATGCCAATCCTAGCTCATAGGAGTGTCCGTCGAGGGGCGGGGTGAGGAAACGGAACGCGCGGGGAATGACGTAAGCACTGGGAGAGGGGATGGCGTCGGCAGTGGGGCACCGCACCGCTTTACTTTCCTCCCTAGGGAGGAAAGTAGAAGCGATTACGTGTTCGCCGTCAACGTTATCCTAACCTCACTAACCACTCTTTCTGCGCGTTCCGCTTCCTTACCCCGCCCCCAGACGGGCACTCCAGGTGGGATGAATTGCGGTCCTCACCTCGCGCACGAAAACCAAAAATAATTTACTCACTCAAAAATATCCACTCACTTCACTTCACTTCACTTCACGTCGTCGTCGTCGTCGTCGTCGCCGACACTCGCGACGGCAAATTTTCATTTTCGCGGACGATGTCAGACATACCGACATTCGCGGGCCACTGATGAAAAAAAAAATAGTATATTGTGCACCAAGGGGCGAAAGTAGCGTTTTTCAGACGAGTGTGAAGTTTGTCGCCCGAGCCTTCGGCTCGGGCGGCAAATCACACGAGTCTGAAAAAGCTTTCGCCCCGAGGTGCACACGATATTTTTCACAACACCTCTTTACGGAAATGTTCGACTTTTGAATGCCTGTAGAGTGTATGCGTTTGATGCTCCATTCACACAGTTTATACGCGCGTGTAGTTAAATAAAAAGAGAAAAAGAGAGTGATGTGGGGTCCAAAGACGAAGCCCTGGTGGGGTCCATGAGCAAAGCCTTTAGGGGGGGGGGGGTGTGGGGGGCAAAGCCTCCCACATAAAAAAATAAAATTAAAATAAAATTAAAAAAATATATATATAAATAATTTTTAATTTTAAAATAACAAAAAAATTTCCAAAAAATGTAAAAAATAGAATTTTTAGAATATAAATATATTAGACTCGTGAAAATGTCAATAAATTAATGGACGGCGATACGAGTCAAGGGCGGTGCGCAAATAGAGAATTAATAGTTACAGAAGTAACGAATTAAAATGTATATACGTATATACATGGGGCATTCTTTCTCAACGTTACACCCCCCTTGCCCATTTTAAATTTTGGTTAAAAACATTTTTTTTGGGCTCAAATTACAGCAAATTTTATCTATTTTTCCATGCTGTGTGGCAGTTTTAAAAAATTCAACATGGCTAACCAAAAATGGCGGATAAGTGTGACTGCAACTTGAAATACGAGAGTAAAATATGTGGATTTTCATGACACTTGGTACGTAAAGGTTTTTGGGGTCGCTGAATACGAATCTGAAGTTAGTTGTTCAAAATTCAAAATGGCGGATCCTATATGTCGTACGAAGTTTTTTAAAATTCATCGGATTTACTTGAAACTCGTTACTCGGTGGTTTTTAGGTTCGCTGATTACGAATCTAAAGTCAGATTTTAAAAATTCAAAATGGCGGATTCAATATGTGGGACAAATTTTTCTTAAATTCATCGGATTTACTTGAAACTCGTTACTCGGGGGTTTTTAGGGTCGCTGATTACGAATCTGAAGTCAGATTTTAAAAATTCAAAATGGCGGATTTATCATGTCGGACGAATTTTTCTTAAATTCATCGAATTCACTTCAAACTCGTTACTCGGGGGTTTTTAGGGTCGCTGATTACGAATCTAAAGTCAGATTTTAAAAATTCAAAATGGCGGATCTAATATGTCGGACGAATTTTTCTTAAATTCATCGGATTTACTTCAAACTCGTTACTCGGGGGTTTTTAGGGTCGTTGATTACGAATCTGAAGTCAGATTTTAAAAATTCAAAATGGCGGATCCAATATGTCGGACAAATTTTTCTTAAATTTATCATTCACTTGAAACTTGTTACTCAAAAGTTTTTGGGGTCGCTGATTACGAAATTGAAGTCAGTTTAAAGAAATTCAAAATAGCGGATCCAATATGGCGGACTAACTTTTCTTAAATTCATCGGATTTACTTGAAACTCGTTACTCGGGGGTTTTGGGGGTCGCTGATTACGAATCTAAAGTCAGATTTTAAAAATTCAAAATGGCGGATCCAATATATCTAACAAAGGCAATATGTAAATAATTCAACCAACGAAAGCTAGATGTAATGCATAATCCAGCCAGCAAAGGCAAGTTGTAATAATCCAACCAACGAAGGCAAGATGTAATGCATAATCCAACCAGCAAAGACAAGTTGTAATAATTCAACCAACGAAGGCAAGATGTAATGCATAATCCAGCTAGCAAAGGCAAATTGTAATAATCCAACCAACGAAGGCAAGATGTAATGCATAATCCAGCCAGCAAAGGCAAGTTGTAATAATCCAACCAACGAAGGCAAGATGTAATGCATAATCCAACCAGCAAAGACAAGTTGTAATAATCCAACCAACGAAGGCAAGATGTAATGCATAATCCAGCCAGCAAAGGCAAGTTGTAATAATCCAACCAACGAAGGCAAGTTGTAATAATCCAACCAACGAAGGCAAGATGTAATGCACAATCCAGCCAGCAAAGGCAAGTTGTAATGTAGGTTCTTTAGTTTTCTGTTTGCATTAGTTGTGGCTTTTCAGGGTTTCGTAACTCTAGGCCGAACTGTTTAAAACGAGACTCAGTCCGCTCAACGCTCACCGCTCCTAGGTAGAATATAAGTCCAATGTAAGAAAAAATAGGTCCATTGTAGGACAAAATAGGTTCTATGTAGGTTTCATGTAGTGACAAAGAAGATTTAGTGTTGGTTAAAAGTTAAAAGTTAGTTCACCGTTAGATTCGTGATCAGCGACCCCAAAAACCCCCGAGTAACGAGTTTCAAGTAAATCCGATAAATTTAAAAAAAATCAGTCTGCTATATTGCATCCGCCATTTTGAATTTCTCTAAACTGGCTTTAATTTTGTAATCAGCGACCCCAAAAACCCCTGAGTAACGAGTTTCAAGTAAATCCGATAAATTTAAGAAAAATTCGTTCGACATATTGAATCCGCCATTTTGAATTTTTAAAATCTGACTTCAGATTCGTAATCAGCGACCCCAAAAACCTTTACGTACCAAGTGTCATGAAAATCCACATATTTTACTCTTCGTATTTCAAGTTGCAGTCACAGTTATCCGCCATTTTTGGTTAGCCATGTTGAATTTTTTAAAACTGCCACACGGCATAGAAAAATAGATAAAATTTGCTGTAATTTGAGCCCAAAAAAAATGTTTTTAACCAAAATTTAAAATGGGCAGGGGGAGTGTAACGTTGAGAAAGAATGACCCACATATATTCCAACTTAATAAACTGCGCGCCGATTATTTGTCGGACTTGAAACACAGCTATCATTGGAACATTAATACCCTTTCCTTTCGGCGAGCAGTTTATTAAGTTGGAATAAATGTATACCTATACGTATATACATTTTAATTCTCGTTTTACTTCTGTAACTATTAATTCTCTATTTGCGCACCACGTACTGCGCTTGACTCGTATCGCCGTCTATTAATTTTTAGAATATAATTTAGAATATAATATAATTAAAAGAATATAATTTTTACAAAGAATAAGCATTAATTAGTGAATTTAATATTTACACTACAATTTTGGAATTGAAAGATTGGATTATTTCCTCTATTTTGTATTTTAGATGTTGATTCAGATGAATCTTCAGTCATGATACAGCCAGCAAACGACACAAGTCGACACAAACGTCGTTTTATCTTTCTTTTTTGGCAATGAGTAACAAAGACAAAACGACACTTGTGTCGACTTGTCACTTGCTGGAAAGCTTCCTATATATTAAGATTTAAGATTTGCCTGTTACGTTACTTTTCGCCCGCTAAACAGGGACGAAAGTGGTCACTTTCCGCCCTAGGGAAGAAAGTGATCACTTTCGTCCCTGTTTAGCGGGACGAAAGTAAGCACTTTCCGCCCTAGGGAGGAAAGTGACCACTTTCGTCCCTGTTTGGCGGGAGGAAAGTAACAAACTTTACTCCCTGGCGTGAAATTGGCCACTTTCGTCCCTCTCTACAGGCATGGAAAGTCGAACTTTCCGTGGAGGTGTTGTGAAAATATTATTTCCACTTCGCGCGCGGCGATCTTATGTTTTTCGCGAAGACTCGACGACGACGCTTTCCGCGGACTGCGAAAATTCGCTGCTCTCGCCGCGGGTCGCAGGTCACACCGGCCGCGATAGCGACGAGCGATGTTGTTTTCCCGTCGTCGTCGTCGCGGTATCGGTTATATCGCGCGCAACGAGGTCACGAGGTTAATTGCGCAAATTAAAATAGATGAGCGAATATAATTAAACGTGTATATTTTGAGAGGAATAAATAATATTGTACGTGAAATCTGTACCCTGTAATTGAAGTACAAATTATCGAATAATTGCGCGCGAGCGACATTGCCGGTAGGGTGGAAATAAACGACGCGTTTCTCTTTTCGTCTTTGAATAATTAAACGGAATTAGATATTGCGACTCGGTTGGAAGGTCGCAGTAAGTCTATAAAAATCTAAGCGGGACTATACAAACTTCTAGTTTAAACCTCACATTTAATTAATAATCTAGGAAAAACATGAAATAAGTTCAAATATCAATCCAGTTCACACCTTTTACCGTAAAAATGATTTCTCTCGTCGAGTATATATTCCGAAAGGATTTGACACATCTAGCATCGAAAGCTAATAAAACAGAATTTGTAGCAGTGAAAGTCATATTTGTTTTTCAAAGTCTCAGGAAAAAACGACGCGGTTACCTTTGACCCTATGTATTTTTCATCGTTCATTGGACGACGAGATCGGTGGCGTGCGGTTCTCGGGGCGTATATAAGCGCGAGAAAACACGAATTTTCGCACATTTGGATTGTCAGTTTGAAGATTTTGAAAGTGCGAAAACGTTGATGGTTTGAGCTCACGCGGTACGTATATATATGTGGGTGAAAAAAACCAGAAAATCTTCTATTTTTTCCTTCGTTTTCAAGGTCTCGGGAAGGAAACAACGCGGTTACTTCTAACCCTATTTTCTATCGCTCATCAAACAGTGAGATCGGAGGTGCGCGGTTCTCGGGGTGTATATAAGTGTGAGAAAATACACGAATCTTCGCGTAAATAGATTGTCAATTTGAAGATTTTGAAAAGTGCGAGAACGTTGATGGTCTGAGCTCGCGTGGTACGTACATATGAGAGAGAGGAAGTGTCATGAAGAGTCAACTGAAAGATAAGGCGAAATTTGGAATCCTGAATGTTCGGCGTCGCGGAATTTGAGACTGTTGCTCGCAAGCGTCTCGAAGTACCTTACGATTGCAAATCAAACTGATTGCAACGTACGCCGTATGCGCGAGGGTAGCACCATAAAGAGCGTGCTTAACGGAGCTTAATAAATTATGGTTGAAAGAAGATCCAAAGATTACCTGTTCAGAGAATGAGATGTATAATTTCCATCAAAGTTGTATTTGTCATTAGTGAGCGATCTAATGACACAAGATACTTTTTACGAATGGATCAACTATCACGACAGACACGTCAAAAGTTTGCCTGTAGGTGCGAAAGGGGATAGCCTCGCCGCGATTTCGATGAATCATTCGTACAGCGTGGAGAAGCGGGACGAGAAGAAGGAGGAGGAGGAGGTGGCAGGACCCAGCGGCGGGCTCGACGCGTTGTTCGACCTGACGGAGTCGCCCGTTCAAAGAAACGTCGACAGGTGTAGCGTGTACCCTCACTATTCAATACTGAATCTCGACGGTATCGAATTTCCTATGACACTGAAGCAAAGGAGGGGTGTCAATAAGGCCGTTTTTTGGACCACGTCAGAATCGCTCCAAACTGTGGTATTTTCTTCCTACCGATGTAGCTCACAACCTCCTAGAACCGTTTGCTGTCCGAGCAATTAGAGGCTGAGAACGGGCAACTTGAAATCTCAAAAATCAATGGAGTTTTTCACATGGTAGTAGTGCCGGTCTCATTTCAGCATGTCATTGTTGGGAGAAAAGGAGGGTGGGAGGTAGAAGGGGAGGAAGAGAGAAAGAGAGAGGGAAGAGGGATGAGGGGGGAGAGAGAGAGGAAGGGAGGGAGAGAGAGGGAGGGATCGCTCTAAACTGTGGTATTTTCTTCCTACCGATGTAGCTCACAACCTCCTACAACCGTTTGCTGTCCGAGCAATTAGAGGCTGAGAACGGGCAACTTGAAATATCAAAAATCAATAGAGTTTTTTATATGGTGGTAGTGCCGGTCTCATTTCAGCATGTCATTGTTGGGAGAAAGGGAGGGAGGGAGGGTGGAAGGTAGAAAGGGGAGGAAAGAAGGGTGAAAGGTAGAGGAAAAAGAGAAAGGTGGGAGGTAGAGGGGGGAGGGAGGGAGGAAGGTAGAGAAGAGAAAGAGAGAGAAAGAGAAATAGAAGAGAGGAAGGAGAGGAGGGAGAGGGAGAGAGAAAGAGAAAGATAGGGAAAAGGAGGAAAGAGAGAGAGGGGAGGCAAAGGATGGCAGAGGGAGGGAGAGGAAAGCAGACCTGGTCCCTCCCGTCTGATTTTCGTCATTCTCTCTCTTTCTCGCTCTCCCTCTCTTTTCTCTCCCTCTCCCCATTTGCCCCCCTTTATCCCTCTCTCTCTCTCTCTTTTTTCCCTTTCCTTCTCTCCCTCTTTTTTTTTTCCTCTACCCCCTCTGCTTCCCTCGCCCTCTCTCTGCCACCCTCTGGCTCCCTTTCCCTCTCTCTCCCTCCCACCTTTTCTTTTTCTCTCTATTTCCCCCCTCTCTCTCCCTCTCTCTCATTTGTTTGTATTTAGTTGCCCCTTTAAAGAGATCCTGTAGCGAAGGCCGAAGAGAGAGAAAGAAAAAGAGAAAGGGAGGGAGGGAGAGAAAGGGAGAGAAAGGCAGAGGGTGGCAGAGAGGGTGAGGGAAACAGAGGAGGGGCAGAAAAAAGAAAAGGGAGGGAGAGAGGAAAAGAAGGAAAGAAAAAAAGAAAAAGGGAGAGAAAGAAAAAGAGATAGAGAAGGGCAGAGGGGGAGAGGGAGAGAGAAGAGGGAGAGGGAGAGCGAGAAAGAGAGAGAATGACTAAAACCAGACGGGAGGGACCAGGTCTGCCTCCCTCTCTCTTTCTACCCTCCCATTTCTTATCTCTCTCTTCCTCTCTCTCTCTCTCTTTTTCTTTCTCTCCTCTACCTCCCTTTCTCCCTCTCTACCACCCACCCTCCTTTCCACCCCCCTCTACCTACCACCTACCACCCTTCCTCCCTCCCTCCTTTCCTCCCAACAATGACATGCTGAAATAAGACCGGCACTACTACCATGTAAAAAACTATTGATTTTTGAGATTTCAAGTTGCCCATTCTCAGCCTCTAATTGCTCGGACGGAAAACGGTTCTAGGAGGTTGTGAGCTACATCAGTAGGAAGAAAATACCACAGTTTGAAGCGATCCTTCCCTCTCTCTCCTTCCCTCCTTTTTTCTCTCTCTTCTTCCTCTCTTCCTCTCCCCTTCCCCTCTCTTCCTCCCTTCTTTACCTTCCACCCTCCCTCCCTCCTTCCCTCTCAACAATGACATGCTGAAATGAGACCGGCACTACTACCATGTAAAAAACCATTGATTTTTGAGATTTTAAGTTGCCCATTCTCAGCCTCTAATTACTCGGACGGTAAACGGTTCTAGGAGGTTGTGAGCTACATCGGTAAGAAGAAAATACCACGGTTTGGAGCGATCCCTCCCTCTCTTTTCCTCTCTCCCTTCCTCTTTTTCCCTTTTCTCCCCCTCACCCCTCCCACCGCCTTCCTTCCTCTTCCTCTAGCCTCCCACCCTCCCTCCCTCTCTCCCAACAATGATATGCTGAAATGAGACCGGCACTACCACCATGTGAAAAACTCCATTGATTTTTGAGATTTCAAGTTGCCCGTTTTCAGCCTCTAATTGCTCGGACAGCAAACGGTTCTAGGAGGTTGTGAGCTACATCGGTAGGAAGAAAATACCACAGTTTAGAGCGATCCCTCCCTCTCTCTCTCTCCCTCCCTTCCTCTCTCTCTCCCCCCTCATCCTCTCTTCCCTCTCTCTTTCTCCCTTCCTCCCCTTCTACCTCCCACCCTCCTTTTCTCCCAACAATGACATGCTGAAATGAGACCGGCACTACTACCATGTGAAAAACTCCATTGATTTTTGAGATTTCAAGTTGCCCGTTCTCAGCCTCTAATTGCTCGGACAGCAAACGGTTCTAGGAGGTTGTGAAGCTACATCGGTAGGAAGAAAATACCACAGTTTGGAGCGATTCTGACGTGGTCCAAAAAACGGCCTTATTGACATCCCCTCCTTTCGAGGTTTGAACGACTCAACAACGTGTCCGTCAACGTTTTCACCGTTTGGAGGAATAAAAAACGGAACGAAAACGAGATTGCTTCTATACGGCTCACTGCCGATAAGAAGGACCGTCACGTCAATCTGTTGTGTCTGTTAGATTCGCGAAACAACTCGAACGTTGGTCATTTCGTGTGGATAAAGAATCTACCGCAATTGGTGGGGTCTCAGTTGAACAGGAACAGGAAGATGAAGTACATTTGCGATCGGTAGGTATAAAAAAGGTGTGTTAAATAAAAAAATTATATATGTATTCTATATTTCCAGATGCTTACACTACTTTTACTCGAACGAGAAATTGTCCGCTCACAGCGTCGACTGCGGAAAGATGAACGACTGCGCTATCGTTCTCCCAAACGACGACAACAAGTGGCTATGCTTTCGCGATCACAGTAGGAAGGACCGACTTCCCTTCGTGGTGTACGCCGATCTGGAATGCGTGTTGGAGAAAGAAGAAATAGACAACGATAACGTCAAGAGATACACCTATCAACATCACAAACCGTTCAGCGTGGGATACTATCTGTGCAGCCCGCACGATATGATCGCACCTGCGTACAGATTTCGTCGCGGCGAGGACTGCGTGTCGTGGTTCGTCAACGAGCTTAACGTTATCGCGCATCGCGCGAAGGACATACTCATGGCGAACGTGACCATGACGGAGCTCACGCTGGACGAAACTCGAAATTTTTTGAGCGCGACGAGCTGTCACATATGCGATAGGCCGTTCGAATCGCAGGATCAACGCGTGCGCGATCACTGTCACTTGACCGCACGTTACAGAGGTCCCGCGCATCCGCGCTGCAATCTATTTTATAGAGACTCATACGTTATTCCTGTGTTTTTTCACAATTTGTCCGGTTACAATGCCCACTTTATTATCAAGGATATAGCTAATAGCTTTGAGGGTAGCATCGATTTATTACCGCTCACCAAAGAGACGTACATATCGTTCACGAAGAATGTAAGGGAAGGTGTTAACAGGGGAAACTCCGTGAAGTTGCGATTCGTGGATTCGTTCAGATTTCTCAGCACCAGTCTCGAGAAATTGGCGTCGTATCTCGATAGGAACAAGCTGAAAATTACGCGTTCGGAATTTTCGGAACTGAGCGAAAGCGATTTCAACCTCCTCACGCGTAAAGGCGTATTTCCGTACGAGTACGTCGACGGCTTTGATAAGCTGCTGGTGACGGAATTACCGCCGCGCGAGGCCTTTTACAGTTCGTTGACCGGCGAGATCGCAACTGATGACGATTACGAGCACGCGCGGAATGTCTGGCGTTGTTTTCGCGTGGAAAATCTTGGCGAGTACAGCGATTTGTATTTTAAAACGGATGTGCTTCTTCTGGCGGATATCTTCGAAAATTTTCGCGACGTCAGCATCGACGCTTATGGACTGGATCTCGCGCATTACTACACTCTACCGGGATATACGTGGGACGCGATGCTCAAGCACACGGGGGCGCGATTCGAATTGCTCACCGATATCGACATGGTAATGTTCGTGGAACGCGGTATACGCGGCGGTTTGAGTCAATGCTCCAATAGGTACGCGCGAGCTAACAACAAATACATGCGTTCGCACGACTCTTCGCGACCGTCGACGTATCTCATGTACCTCGATGTGAACAATCTGTACGGTTGGGCGATGTGCGAACCGTTGCCATACGCGGAATTTCAATGGGTCGACGATGTTAAGAGTCTCGATGTAATGTCCGTGACATTGGGCTCCGCTATCGGTTACATCTTGGAGGTCGATCTTGCGTATCCGCGTGAACTTCATGACGCTCACGCTAACCTTCCGTTCTGCCCGACGCGCGATAAGCCTCCCGGAAAACGGTGCGATAAACTCCTCGCTACTCTGTGCAATAAGTCGCGCTACGTGCTGCACTACCGTAATCTACAACAATGCGTTCGATTCGGATTGCGCGTTACGAAGGTTCATCGCGCGCTTCGATTCGCGCAATCTCCGTGGCTTCGCGGATACATAGAGCTCAATACGGGATTCAGAACTCACGCTAGCAACGATTTCGAGAAAGAAATGTATAAATTAATGAACAATGCGGTATTCGGCAAGACCATGGAAAACGAGACACGAAGAAAATAAAGGGCGTCAAGAAAAACGTGGTTGCGAGAACGATAACGTTTGATGATTACCTGCGATGCTTGAGAGACGAGATAGAGCAGTCTAGGCGTCAGTCGTGTATTCGTTCGATGTTACACGAGGTGCACACCGTGTCTGAGTTGAAAATCGCTCTCAGCCCGTACGACGACAAGCGATACGTCGTTTCCGACTCGTACGAAACTCTACCGTGGGGACATTACAAGACCCGTCTTGATATTTTTAACAATAAAGTATACAATGTGTTTTATGGGTTATTATCAACAAATATATATTTTAAATTTACATTAAGATATTCACTATTAAGAAATACATATATTAAGATAAATAAAAAAAATACATTAATTTTTTGTTAACTACAACACTGCTGTCTTATTTATCCATGAGTCATTTTCAACCACTTCGCATATTTAAGTTTTAAAAAATATCGAATTGTATTAAATTAAAAAATCATTTCTATAATGCGATAAAATTTCTAGAGAAACACACAGAGCGTTACAGAGTGTCGAGACGCGCGCGACGTTCCGTCCACCAATCGTGCAATTTGCACACGTTCTCCATGGCGCAGTTCTTCGCGTGGCGTCCGCATATGAAAGATCGGGTCGCGCCGAGGATCTTCAGTCGACCGATGTCTTCGTATTCGACTCGATTTTAGCGTTGAATTCGTCGACGGTGTCGCCGAGAATCTCCTCCAACCATCTTTTCTTTTCAACGCCCTTTACCTAGACGAGCTTGAGCTCGCAGCCCGTCGTACACGGCGCGTCGGATGATCGTTCTCGCCCGAACGTAATTCACCTCTCCATCGTTTTATTTGAAACTATGATGGTTTGCCGTCAACCAGCACGCCCGCGATTTTTCCGCTCTTGTTAGAAGATCCCATGCCAATGGCGTGCGAAACACATGATGAATCAGTTCTTTTCCGTTTCTGAGCACGGCCACTTCTTTAACTGTGAACTTTTCGCGGATAACGAATCCCTGCAGATTCACGAATATCGGTACGTCGCGGTCGACGGACATCGTCTCTCTGTACGGTCAGTCGTTCCCTCTCCACTCTGTTTGAATCTGTCGCTCATCAGGATTTTGTCAGACGTTCTTCTTTTACACGATTTTACGGACTATGTTGGTCAGCGGATTGTACTCGATCACGCGATCGTGGATGATGAGACAGTAGGCCGTCGTATTGGAATCTATATTACGTTTGCAATCGAACTCTATGCGAACGTCTACGGTGGCGCTTTTGACAGATTCGTTCTGACGTGAACAGTCGATGACCACGAATGGGCCTCATTTGTCGAATTCTTCCATCGTTAGGAGCGCGTTCTCCCGCTCGCATCCGTAATACGACTTTCGAAATTTCGCGTACATCTCGTACAGTATAGCCGTTCTACGCTTCTCAAAATCCAAGTTCATATCGTCGTAGGGATAAAAATCAGAATTAAGGTACAGTTTCACATTGGTGAGATTACCGTAATCGAACTCGGAGGCGTGTTTCAATAAGTTGTTGGACCTCCCGGTTTGCAGCGCGAAAATGACGTATCGCGGTTTCTCAAGCTGATCGTAGAAAAGCGACGTTCGCAGCGTTCAGTCCGTTTTTCTTCTTCTTCTCTCTCACAATCGGTCTGCACGTTCCTTTCGTCGGAGCGCCGAACGATAACGTTCGCGGTGCAATGACAGATGTGGCTCTTGCGAACGACTCGTTCAAAACGAGCATCTTTCGCGCACGCACATATCCACCCCCCAATTTTGTATTTTATTTTATTTTCTGCGACGCACGTGTAGTCGAACCGTTATCTCCTCCCCGCGGAAGTCGATCAATCGTCCGATCTGATCCACAACGCGTAACGTTATATCGGTGACACTCCGCGCGATGACCGGAAGGTAAATGATCTGCGTCGGAGTCTCCGATAGCTTATATCCCGGTGGAACGTTCGGTGCGAATTCGTGTATTGTATGTGCCGGCTTGCCGTTGCTATAGGCTCCCGCGGTGACGTTGCATCCCGTGTAGAAATTTTTCCTAGGCTGTAACCGGGCCCTAGAAGGGCTTCCTTACTTTATTTGAGGCCCAAGTTTGGACGCCCACCTTGGCCCCATTTCGGAATGTCACGCTTTTTTATCTAGGGCCCTTATTGCTTTCCGAACTTGGGCCAATGTTGGCTTCATAAGTCGAGCCTATACCCGAGTAGAAAAAATTATTTATTTTAAAGGAGGAGGGTCCCTAAGGCCTGTTTTTGGCACCCCTTTAAAATTGGACCAAAATGGCTGAATCACTTTCTTATATCCTTGGAAGTAATATTTAGTCAATTCCAGCCTAAACGGAAGTATTTAGAGTGTACACTTTAGGTATACATGGTGCATCAGCGCACCCGTATCAAGCATTTTTTTGGAAAACTAAGCGTTTTTGAGAAAAATGTTTCAGATAAAAGTTGTATGGTTTCAAGGGGGACATAAGATGGTGTCATTGGTTTGACCTTGGATAGTCATTTGAAGGTCACGTAAATGTCGATTTCAATATTTTATATAGAACCCCCTATTTTTACATAACTTGTAGCTTATCTCGAGAGCTTTTCAAAACACTTATAACTAAGTCATTTTTCATTAAGTACTTTGCGAGTTATGAGGCTTCTTACAGATAGATTAGCAGAAACGTTACTTAAGGAGATCCGAGATTGAAATCATATTATTTATTCTTGTTGATTCTTTACACGTGAACAGTAAAATCGTAAACGTAATCTTCCTTTAAGAAGCCACGTAGAGTGGGGTGTTGGATTTACGTAAGTCCCCTTGCCTGTCACTTTTTGGGGTGCTTGATTAAAAAAGTGAGTCCCCTTGCCTCTCACCTTTTGGGGTGCTTGATTAAGGTGAGTCCCCTTGCCTCTCACCTTTTGGGGTGCTTGATTAAGATGAGTCCCCTTGCCTCTCACCTTTTGGGGTGCTTGGTTAAGGTGAGTCCCCTTGCCTCTCACCTTTTGGGGTGCTTGGTTAAGGTGAGTCCCTTTGCCTCTCACCTTTTAGAGTGCTTGGTTAAGGTGAGTCCCCTTGCCTTTCATTTTTTGAGGTGCTTGGTTAAGGTGAGTCGCCTTGCCTCTCACCTTTTGGGGTGCTTGGATAAGGTGAGTCCCCTTGCCTCTCACCTTTTGGAGTGCTTGATTAAGATGAATCCCCTTGCCTCTCACCTTTTAGAGTGCTTGGTTAAGGTGAGTCCCCTTGCCTTTCACCTTTTGAGGTGCTTGGTTAAGGTGAGTCGCCTTGCCTCTCACCTTTTGGGGTGCTTGATTAAGATGAGTCCCCTTGCCTCTCACCTTTTGGGGTGCTTGGTTAAGGTGAGTCCCCTTGCCTCTCACCTTTTGGGGTGCTTGGTTAAGGTGAGTCCCTTTGCCTCTCACCTTTTAGAGTGCTTGGTTAAGGTGAGTCCCCTTGCCTTTCACCTTTTGAGGTGCTTGGTTAAGGTGAGTCGCCTTGCCTCTCACCTTTTGGGGTGCTTGGATAAGGTGAGTCCCCTTGCCTCTCACCTTTTGGGGTGCTTGGTTAAGGTGAGTCCCTTTGCCTCTCACCTTTTAGAGTGCTTGGTTAAGGTGAGTCCCCTTGCCTTTCATTTTTTGAGGTGCTTGGTTAAGGTGAGTCCCTTTGCCTCTCACCTTTTAGAGTGCTTGGTTAAGGTGAGTCCCCTTGCCTTTCACCTTTTGAGGTGCTTGGTTAAGGTGAGTCGCCTTGCCTCTCACCTTTTGGGGTGCTTGGATAAAGTGAGTCCCCTTGCCTTTCACCTTTTGGGGTGCTTGGTTAAGGTGAGTCCCTTTGCCTCTTACCTTTTGGGGTGCTTGGTTAAGGTGAGTCTCCTTGTCTCTCACCTTTTGGGGTGTTTGGTTAAGATGAGTCCCCTTGCCTCTTACCTTTTGGGGTGCTTGGATAAGGTGAGTCCCCTTGCCTCTCACCTTTTTGGGTGCTTGGTTAAGGTAAGTCTCCTTGCCTCTTACCTTTTGGGGGTACTTGAATTATTGCTCTTTTTCTTCATCTTCTTCTTCTTTTGATTTGCCGGTCTCCGACCAAGTGGCTGCGTCTAACAAATAATCCGGGTACACGTCGCTATGATATCGTGGTGCATTTACATGATGCCTCGAGATAAGCTACAAAAGATATGTAAAAATAGGGGGTTCTATATAAAATATTGAAATCGACATTTACGTGACCTTCAAATGACTATCCAAGGTCAAACCAATGACACCATCTTATGTCCTTCTTGAAACCATACAACTTTTATCTGAAACATTTTTCTCAAAAACGCTTAGTTTTCCAAAAAAATGCTTGATACGGGTGCGCTGATGCACCATGTATACCTAAAGTGTACACTCTAAATACTTTTGTTTAGGCTGGAATTGACTAAATATTACTTCCAAGGATATAAGAAAATGATTCAGCCATTTTGGTCCAATTTTGAAGGGGTGCCAAAAACAGGCCTTAGGGACCCTCCTCCTTTTATTATTATTTTTTAACTAAATTTGTTTCTTAAGATGCAGTCTATGATTATAAATATTTTCTCGTATTTTCTCGTATTTGAAAAAAAACACTTACCTTGGTGGGATCGAACTCGGGACCTCTGGATCGTGAGCCAACTGCCTTACGTGGTCGACTACTTCTTAATTTGATGTAAGCGTTATATATAATCTACATATGTCATAACCAGCGCAAATATATAATTTTTCAAAAATTATCTTAAGAAACAAATTCAGTTTAAAAAAAGTAATAAAATTTTGAATTGGATATATATAATATATTTCCAAAAAGGCTTTATATGGGCTATAACTAGGAAATCCTACATTAAGGGGATCTTAAAGTCGTTTGTAATACCGACATCTGTTTTGCACAGATATCTTTTTTTTGGCTTTACGGATTTAAAAATCCTCCAAAGTTGAAGCATGTTCGAAAATAAAGGCCACCACGCGATTTTATACCGAGAATAAAAATAAATTTTAGGAACTGCATATAACAATGCGTCAACTTGCGAAAACATTCGTTTTATATAAAAATTCTACAATGTATTGTTACTAAAAGACTGTGGCGTGGCCAGCGGATTACATCCAAAAATACGATGTCATTGTCAGAATTAGGTTTAGACCCTAAACAAAAAAGTTATCTGTGAAAAATGCAATATAACCTTTATTGTCTATCCTTGTCTATTATTATTGTCTATACAAGGACAGATATATGGAATTTGGGGCGATAATACAGACGGCTTTAGGATCCCCTTAAACTGTCCTGGAAGGAAATTCGTGACCAAACTGGGCTCTGCGTACGTGCTACAACTAGGAAATCCTACATTAAACTGTCTTGGGAGAAAAATCATGACCAAAATAGGCCCTGTATGGGCTACAACTAGGAAATCCTACATTAAACTGTCTTGGGAGAAAAATTGTGACCAAACTGGGCCCTGTATGGGCTAAAACTATAAAATCCTACATTAAATTGTCTTGGGAAAAAAATCGTGACCAAACTGGGCCCTGTATGGGCTACAACTAGGAAATCCTACATTAAACTGTCTTGGGAGAAAAATTGTGACCAAACTGGGCCCTGTATGGGCTATAACTAGGAAATCTTACATTAAATTGTCTTGGGAGAAAAATCGTGACCAAACTGGGCCCTGTATGGGCTACAACTAGGAAATCTTACATTAAACTGTCTTGGGAGAAAAATTGTGACCAAACTGGGCCTTGTATGGGCTATAACTAGGAAATCCTACATTAAATTGTCTTGGGAGAAAAATCGTGACCAAACTGGGCCCTGTATGGGCTACAACTAGGAAATCCTACATTAAACTGTCTTGGGAGAAAAATTGTGACCAAACTGGGCCTTGTATGGGCTATAACTAGGAAATCCTACATTAAATTGTCTTGGGAGAAAAATTGTGACCAAACTGGGCCCTGTATGGGCTACAACTAGGAAATCCTACATTAAACTGTCTTGGGAGAAAAATTGTGACCAAACTGGGCCCTATATGGGCTGTAGTTAGACATGCCCAAATTAAAAATAAAAACTAGGTCCTAAATGGGTTTGAGTTTGACAAGCCCTTATTTTGGATGCCTTAGTAAAGCCCATACGGGGCCGACATTGAATATGGGATGCCCGGATAAATTTCTACTCGGGATTCCACGCGAATGATGTTCACGCGCATAATATTTACCGGTTTGTCGGACGCGTGCTATTTATTCGGCTCGAGTACGCGACGTGTCGAGAAACCTAACAAAGAGCCAACGTTGTTCGATTTGGTGAAGTCAACTTTATAAGCACACTTGATCTCGCTTCTCATGGTGTTCTCGTTAGCGCGCAGAATTATCGAGCGTTCACTTTTCTCGCGATCGTCATCGTTATCGTCTACGTATATATAATCGTCTTTTTTCTTCTTCTTCGTACTTTTCTTGCGGAGGATAGCTGTTCTCAGGTATCTATCTATAGCGTCCAATTCGTACGATCCTTCGGGAATAGCGATCTCGTCGTTGATATCGAAGTAAAATCTATTGTTTGTGGAGTCAATGTTCGGTATCGTGTTGTACGTCTCGAAGTTCGCGAGGCCTATGTCGTATTCGCCGCCGCTCAGATCTAGAGCGGGATAGTAGCTGGCTGAAAGAACGCTGCTTCTTCCGGATAGCGAAAGAGTCAGCGACATAGCGAGATTGTTTCTCCCTCTCCCATCGTCAGAGGCGTTTCCAGTCGACGTCTCGGAGGAACCGCAGACACAATTGACCGCAAATGCTTTGATCGAACGTCTGATACGAACGACGGTTGTACGCGATGATATCGTTCGAGTTCCCTCGGGGGTCGAAGATTTCCAAAACTGTCAAAGTAGATCGCGTTATTACCCCTCTTCGCATAGGCGACCCAGTGCGTACCCGGGCCCTCCGCGTCGTCGAGATTCACGATTCCGCTCTCGTCGCGACGCACTTTCGTCAGCAATGCGTCGCGCATAAACACGCCCCTAAAGAAAGGTATGCGCGAAAGGCGGGCAAACCGATTCAGTTGCTCGTTCGTCGTGGCGCCGAACGTCGGCAAATCGAGCGTCGTCAGTGTCTTTTTCGGCGATTGTTTTTTTTTTACCCGTTCTCGTTCGTCTTTTGCTCGTCACGCCTCTACCGCGTTTGTACGGTGCTAGATACAGTTCGCGACCCTCCAACGCGCGATTGTGACGTTGCAGTTCCTCGAGCTGACGTTGAGCGGCCTTGTTGTCGTTCACCGCCTTGGCTACGCCAGCCGCTCCGCCGATCAGGGATCCGAGCGCTCCCAATATCAGTAAAAAGGGTAGGAGACCCCCGCGTTTCGCTAACAGGAGAATTTTCTTTCTCGTTACCGCTCCCCTCTTTCTCTTTCTCATGCCCATACCTAATTTCGTTTTTGTTTTCATAGCAGCTCATACGGCGGTTGCGGCGGCTCTCTCGCCAAGGGTTGTGTCGCTCCCCGTGATGCGCTCGCGCGCCTTTTCGGCTAGCGCTCGATCGGCGACGTGTCGATCGGCGAGATCACCGCTTTGCGAGTAAGCGATATCGTGCTCGCGACACGCCTCGTTCAACGGATTGATACTTCGATCACCGCGCGCTAGTCGCTTGGCGAGACGAGTACCCGGCCCGCAGAATTGATAGCCGGGTATGTGTAATTCGACAGGTAGCGCGTTTATCACTCTGTTGAGGAGGCCGCTGCCAATGCTTCGCGCCGCTGCGTGCGACATGCACAGCAATCCCTTATGAGCGATGGTAGACCGTCTATGTGCGTTCTCTGCCACGGACGATTGTAATGTTCCAAACACGGACGACAGTCCCGTACGTCGGGATCCGTCCTCAGATGAACGGGCAATTTGTTCCACAGTCGATCGACGTACTCGGAAAAATTGCGCAGCAGAAAAATCTTTGGCACGAATTTCAGTTGCTCGGCGGACAGACCGAGAATATCGCGTTTATCCGCCAGGACGAGATACATCGCGGTAACTGAGGTCATATACCGATCGAACGTACGTATAAATAGGGCAAGTGTGCGCGCACGCGCGTAACAATGCGATTCGTGAGACAACCGTCGGCGATAGGAAGTGTCAAATCTCGATTGCAAGACGCGACTGACGTCGGGTTTAACGTCGAGAGAAATGCGTCGACACGGCCCTCTTTTACCGATCGCGATACGTTGCGTCATCTGCGGCCCTTCAATTGCGGTAAGACGAACGTGTTGATAAGCCTACTGGAAAGTCCGCACGGTCTGCGTTTCGAGAACGTATACGTGTACTCGAAATCCCTGCAATCAGCCGAAGTATCGTTACCTTGAGAGTCTGCTCGAATCGATGGACGAGATCGGTTATCGCGCGTTCTCCAATAATTGCGACGTCGTGCCGCCGAGCGAGGCGCTCCCCGGTTCGATATTCGTGTTCGACGACGTGGTCTGTGACAAACAGGACGCATATCAGGGAGTACTTTCGCCATGGGTCGACATTCGAATATTGATTTGTTTTTACCTCTGTCAAACGTACGCTAAAATACCGAAGCATCTAATACGCGACAACGCAAATCTGTGATCTTGTTTAGACAAGACGGAACTAATCTAAAACACGTGTACGACGGATCACGTGAGCCCCGATATGTCGTATGAAGATTTCTGCGCGTTGTGTCGCGAGTGTTGGCAGCGCAA
>JASTWP010003412.1:0-24432 GCA_030770255.1 Temnothorax ravouxi
CAATATTATCTATGCAATTGATGTGAATGACAAGATAATTGTTACGACGATTTCAATAATCCTTTGTAATCGAATTATTGGACTCGAGCGCCAGAGGGATTGAAATTATATAATAATTTCTGTATTGTTACTTATTAAAATAATGTGGAAGGAATATTAATCACGCATATTTTTATATTTTATAATATAAACATTTATTCAATAAAAAAATTTTTTATCCAATATTTCCATTTATTATTTCCCTATAAACATTTTATTCCTAAAGTACGGCATGTCATTCTGCGTGAACGTTATCTGCTTATTATATGGAATCAAAAAGTTAAATCGATTTAAGTATGTTGATTTAAGCCGATTCGACGACTGCAACTTGACCAACGTAAAACTATCTAAACTCTGAAGTTTATCCATACGACGACTTGAATTTGGATTTTGGCAAACACAGATGGACGATTCTGTACGATATGTACGCGCGTTTCTGCAAGAACTACTACGGATACGAATATCTCGAGCCGAGTCTCACCGTTTTCAACATTACTACTACGTAACGGCCCGTTTGTGATCATCGATTGCTCGCGCCAAAACGAATCCGTCAAAAGCGCCACCGTGGATGTTAGACTGGAATTCGATTGCATGGAGAACGTACCACCGAATACCTCCGCGTACTGTCTCATCATACACGACCGCGTGATCGAGTACAATCCGTTGACGAATGTAGTGCGCAAATTAGTCTGAGTGTTCGCGGCAACGTCGACATGAATATTTTCTCTCTCTCTTATTCCATCCAGAGAATAAGGGAGGGAAGGGGGGTGGAGGGAATATAAATCAGATTGTTGCGAGACGGTTTTGCAGAGTTGCGTGTCATTTTTCTCGATCGACGCATCGACGAGAGAGAGAGAGAGATAAAGAAATCTCATCATCATGTCCGTACCAACGTTCGTGGACCTGCAAGGATTCCTCGTTGGGATGAAATTTGTCGTGAAGGAGGTGGCGGTGCTGAGAAAAGGCTGCATTCTGACGCATCACATCTTTAATTACCCCATGCCGTGGAATCTCCTCACAAAATCCGACAAATCGTGCGCTACCTGGTTGATTGCAAATTATCATGGATTACGATGGGAAGACGGAAACGTGCCGTACAGCAAGGTGAAACACCTGATTACATCGGCCGTGTTCGGTGAGGAAGAGGAAAATGACGACGACGACGACGACGAGATGCCGACCCTCGTGTACGTCAAGGGATGTCAGAAACGAGAATGGCTGGTGGATCTGCTGGAGAATTATGCGCGAAGAAACCTAATCGTCGAGACTCTGGATGCGCATTACGAGGATATTGAATCTTTGAGAAAACTCGATGACGCCAATACTATGCAATGTGGAAAACATGAAAAAAATTGCGCATTACAAAATGTACTAAAACTATTTAACTGGTGGTCGCGCGCAACGCCATGTTGCCCGATGCCATAAGAATTTGCGAGTTTTTTTTAAATAAATTATATATAACTTTTTATAATGTTTTATTTCTTACTCCCCCTCCCCTCCATCATCCTCATCATCGTTAGAGTAAGCTTTACTTTCCCCTCTCCTAAAAAAATCCACTGCGCAGTTCTATAAATATTAATTCCCTCTCCCTCTTTCCCTCACCATATCATTACTTTTAGTGGATTGTCGCGTTCACTCGATTAATTTTATATGATCAGTCTCGTCGCGATCGCTTGTACTGACGGACAACTTCTCAGAGTTGAGAGAAAGTGAAAATGTTCTCCTTTAAAGAATGCAACAGCAACAGCAGCAGCAGCAGCAGCAGCAGCAACAACAACGGTGGAAATCGTATGAATGCCACGAATTATTACGTGCCGATTCACGACGTTGAAACTCAAACGTATGAGGCCAGATGTGATAGGTAAGTTTCTTTTACAGATGAAATGAAACATATAGAGTCCAGTTTTTTTATATATTTATAAATTGTAATATTTATAAAATAAAAAACTAATTTCATTTCTTTTATACAGCATGTCGTTGAAGCGTCGCGCGGTTCGCATACTCGGCAGACGATACGCGCTGACAGCCACGGGATACAAATTTCTCGAAATTGGCATCAACGTAGGCTCACCGAGCTACGTGGAGATCGCCGTTGGAGATCATCGAGGAAAAGAACTGCTGTTATCTCTCGAAACGTGGAATGCACTCTACGAGCAACGGCGAAATATTCATAATTTCTTTCACAACGACTACAAAGATGTACATAGTTTTCTAAACGTTGGACCGCTAACGGTGAGAGTTTGTACGTCGCCGGTTATGAATGTCAAACTCATACGTTTAGAATCTGCAAACGTATACTTGATGATGACCGAATCGACGTTGCATCGTATGTTCGATCTCGATCGGTGCATCAATGCGAGATTCGATCGTTTGGTCAGAATACTTGCGGCGGTCGATGCAAAGTATGCGCAGTTCTCCGATATCGCGTCTACCTTGACGGATCCCAAGGAAGCGTCGACGGTAATATACGCTAGCGATGCGTTCAATACGAATCAGCTCGTCGATTGTGAGCTCGCAGCTTTAGTTTTTAGTACGTAAAAGATATATTATGTATTAAAAAGAAGTTAAATAAACAGGCTTTTTTTACACCTAATTAAACGATGTAATTTTCTTTACATGCATGTCCTTCCCTACCTAAATTTTATCATCGATGCGTTGCGGTCGATCATCGTCGATCCGCCATTTTTTCCATTGTTTTTTCGCGTACTGCGAAGTAAAAATAGCGCGAAATTGTTTAATTTACGCGATAACACCCCCTTTTCCTAGAAAAAAACTGTTGTTTACGACGACGAACATGTCCCGACAGGTTCGATACGTCATCAAAAAAAAAAAAACACGCTGTCGAGTTAGTCTTACTATCATGCGCATGTCCCGACAGGTTCGATACGTCATCAAAAAAAAAAAAAAAACACGCAGCGACACCGCTAAGTGGCGCATGATAGTAAGACTAACTCGACAGCGTGTTTTTTTTTTTTTTCGATGACGTATCGAACCTGTCGGGACGTGCGCATGATAGTAAGACTAACTCGACAGCGTGTTTTTTTTTTTTTTGATGACGTATCGAACCTGTCGGGACATGTTCGTCGTCGTAAACAACAGTTTTTTTCTAGGAAAAGGGGGTGTTATCGCGTAAATTAAACAATTTCGCGCTATTTTTACTTCGCAGTACGCGAAAAAACAATGGAAAAAATGGCGGATCGACGATGATCGACCGCAACGCATCGATGATAAAATTTAGGTAGGGAAGGACATGCATGTAAAGAAAATTACATCGTTTAATTAGGTGTAAAAAAAGCCTGTTTATTTAACTTCTTTTTAATACATAATATATCTTTTACGTACTAAAAACTAAAGCTGCGAGCTCACAATCGACGAGCTGATTCGTATTGAACGCATCGCTAGCGTATATTACCGTCGACGCTTCCTTGGGATCCGTCAAGGTAGACGCGATATCGGAGAACTGCGCATACTTTGCATCGACCGCCGCAAGTATTCTGACCAAACGATCGAATCTCGCATTGATGCACCGATCGAGATCGAACATACGATGCAACGTCGATTCGGTCATCATCAAGTATACGTTTGCAGATTCTAAACGTATGAGTTTGACATTCATAACCGGCGACGTACAAACTCTCACCGTTAGCGGTCCAACGTTTAGAAAACTATGTACATCTTTGTAGTCGTTGTGAAAGAAATTATGAATATTTCGCCGTTGCTCGTAGAGTGCATTCCACGTTTCGAGAGATAACAGCAGTTCTTTTCCTCGATGATCTCCAACGGCGATCTCCACGTAGCTCGGTGAGCCTACGTTGATGCCAATTTCGAGAAATTTGTATCCCGTGGCTGTCAGCGCGTATCGTCTGCCGAGTATGCGAACCGCGCGACGCTTCAACGACATGCTGTATAAAAGAAATGAAATTAGTTTTTTATTTTATAAATATTACAATTTATAAATATATAAAAAAACTGGACTCTATATGTTTCATTTCATCTGTAAAAGAAACTTACCTATCACATCTGGCCTCATACGTTTGAGTTTCAACGTCGTGAATCGGCACGTAATAATTCGTGGCATTCATACGATTTCCACCGTTGTTGTTGCTGCTGCTGCTGCTGCTGCTGCTGTTGCTGTTGCATTCTTTAAAGGAGAACATTTTCACTTTCTCTCAACTCTGAGAAGTTGTCCGTCAGTACAAGCGATCGCGACGAGACTGATCATATAAAATTAATCGAGTGAACGCGACAATCCACTAAAAGTAATGATATGGTGAGGGAAAGAGGGAGAGGGAATTAATATTTATAGAACTGCGCAGTGGATTTTTTTAGGAGAGGGGAAAGTAAAGCTTACTCTAACGATGATGAGGATGATGGAGGGGAGGGGGAGTAAGAAATAAAACATTATAAAAAGTTATATATAATTTATTTAAAAAAAACTCGCAAATTCTTATGGCATCGGGCAACATGGCGTTGCGCGCGACCACCAGTTAAATAGTTTTAGTACATTTTGTAATGCGCAATTTTTTTCATGTTTTCCACATTGCATAGTATTGGCGTCATCGAGTTTTCTCAAAGATTCAATATCCTCGTAATGCGCATCCAGAGTCTCGACGATTAGGTTTCTTCGCGCATAATTCTCCAGCAGATCCACCAGCCATTCTCGTTTCTGACATCCCTTGACGTACACGAGGGTCGGCATCTCGTCGTCGTCGTCGTCGTCATTTTCCTCTTCCTCACCGAACACGGCCGATGTAATCAGGTGTTTCACCTTGCTGTACGGCACGTTTCCGTCTTCCCATCGTAATCCATGATAATTTGCAATCAACCAGGTAGCGCACGATTTGTCGGATTTTGTGAGGAGATTCCACGGCATGGGGTAATTAAAGATGTGATGCGTCAGAATGCAGCCTTTTCTCAGCACCGCCACCTCCTTCACGACAAATTTCATCCCAACGAGGAATCCTTGCAGGTCCACGAACGTTGGTACGGACATGATGATGAGATTTCTTTATCTCTCTCTCTCTCTCGTCGATGCGTCGATCGAGAAAAATGACACGCAACTCTGCAAAACCGTCTCGCAACAATCTGATTTATATTCCCTCCACCCCCCTTCCCTCCCTTATTCTCTGGATGGAATAAGAGAGAGAGAAAATATTCATGTCGACGTTGCCGCGAACACTCAGACTAATTTGCGCACTACATTCGTCAACGGATTGTACTCGATCACGCGGTCGTGTATGATGAGACAGTACGCGGAGGTATTCGGTGGTACGTTCTCCATGCAATCGAATTCCAGTCTAACATCCACGGTGGCGCTTTTGACGGATTCGTTTTGGCGCGAGCAATCGATGATCACAAACGGGCCGTTACGTAGTAGTAATGTTGAAAACGGTGAGACTCGGCTCGAGATATTCGTATCCGTAGTAGTTCTTGCAGAAACGCGCGTACATATCGTACAGAATCGTCCATCTGTGTTTGCCAAAATCCAAATTCAAGTCGTCGTATGGATAAACTTCAGAGTTTAGATAGTTTTACGTTGGTCAAGTTGCAGTCGTCGAATCGGCTTAAATCAACATACTTAAATCGATTTAACTTTTTGATTCCATATAATAAGCAGATAACGTTCACGCAGAATGACATGCCGTACTTTAGGAATAAAATGTTTATAGGGAAATAATAAATGGAAATATTGGATAAAAAATTTTTTTATTGAATAAATGTTTATATTATAAAATATAAAAATATGCGTGATTAATATTCCTTCCACATTATTTTAATAAGTAACAATACAGAAATTATTATATAATTTCAATCCCTCTGGCGCTCGAGTCCAATAATTCGATTACAAAGGATTATTGAAATCGTCGTAACAATTATCTTGTCATTCACATCAATTGCATAGATAATATTGTGTAACAACTTTTTTTTTTAATATATGTTTATAATATAAAATACAAAAGTATGCGCGATTAATATTCCTTCGATTATACATACGTTACATTACATGCATACATACATGAATTTTCACTGTTCCTTATCATATAAAGGTATGCGATAATGGCCCCAAGACAACGTATCGATCGAATCCGGCATGATATATCGCTTATCGTTGTACGGACTCAGAGCGATCTTCGTCTCGCTGATAGTGTACATTTCGTGCAATTTCGATCGTATGCACGACTGCGGTCGAGTCATTTCGATCTCATCGTTCAGACACCGCGTGTAGTCGTCAAATGTGATGGTGCGCGCGATGACGTTGCTTTTGACACCTTTCGCTTTTTTACAGTCTTTTTTACCATCGACTCGCAAGGCGTACATTTTTGCCCTAAGTCCAACGAATTCGGTCATAATGGCACCATTGTTTTCGCCCTTCATCAGACCCGGCACTTATTTATTGACGAGAGGCATACCGTACACGTTATCTACCGCGTAGTCACTCGTGTCGAACTTGACTATATCATGTTTCATGTTCTTATACGCATCGTCACACTCGATATGATAAATCAAACTGTCCGTGTCGGTGTACATAATTCTACACGATTCGCGGTACAGGGGAGACATGTACTCATGGTGAAATTCGTATAGACACACCTTCGACAAGTCGAGGATGCACATACCGACGTAGATCGGTTTGTCGAATTTCACCTCGAGTTTGCGCAGTTCAATAGCTATCAGATTTTCCGAAAATACGCTCCTGCTGTGGAAATTCGGTCGCGCGATCATTGCCTCGGCGCCGTATCGTCCGTCCCACTTGTGTCAATAATTTTACATCGACGTGGTTTCGTACATTTTCCATCGTTTTCCCGAAAACTGCGTTATTCATTAATTTATATAAATTTTTTTCAAACTCATTTTTAGCCAATGTTCTAAATTTTGTATTGAGTTCAATGTAAGCGCGGAGCCACTCAGATTGAGCAAATTGTAATACGCGATGTATTTTAGTGACGCGAAGACCATGGCGCGTGCACTGCTGCAGATTGCGATAATGGATGACATAACGCTTCTTATCGTGCAGCGTGGCGAGAAGTTTGTCCTGCCGTTTGCCGGGCGGTTTATCGCGCGTCGGACAGAACGGTAGGTCAGTGTGCGCGTCATGTTTATCCTGCGGATACTCGAGATCGACCTCGAGAATATAACCCGTAGGCGAATCCTCAGCGATCGCGCTAAAGTCGAAATTCGAAACGTTTTCGACCCATCGAAACTCCGCGTAAGGTAATGGCTTACACATCGCCCAGCCGTACAAGTTGTTGACATCGAAGTACATTAGGTACGACGACGGTTTCGATGAATCGTACGACTGCATGTACTTGTTGTTGGCCTGCGCGTATCTGCCGGAACATTGACTCAGGCCGCCGCGAATACCACGTTCGATAAACATAACCATGTCAATGTTTGTCAACAGTTCGAAATTGACACGTGTATGTTTCAACATGGCGTCCCACGTAAAGCCTGTTAAAGTGTAATAGTACGCGGAATCAAGTCCGTAACTCGCGACGCAGCTGTCGCGAAAATTTTCAAACGTCGGCCAACAGCAATACATCGGTTTTCAGATATAGATCGCTGTATTCGCCCAGGGTTCGAATGGAGAATCGCTGCCATACGTTCGCGACGTGCGCGTAATCGCTCTCGGATACGGTGTCACCGGTCAAGGAACTGTAAAATGAATCGCGCGTTGGTAAACACGTATCCTCCAGCTTTTCGACGCTGTCCACGTATTCGTATGGAAAGACACCTTTTCGCGTCAATAATTTGAAATCGTCGTCGGATAACGTGTAAAAATTTGAACGTATAATTTTTAATTTATCATTATCTAGGAAGGATGCCAATTTTGCGAGACTCGCGCTCAGAAATTTGTATGAGTCGATAAATCTTAATTTTATATAATTGCGTAAATCAGATTTTTCCGCGGTGTCTTTCACGTGTTTAGTAAATGAGATGTACTTTTCCTTTGTTATAGGCAGTACATCAATATTGCCTTCGAACGCGGTAGCTATCTCCTTGATAATGAAATGTGCGTCGTAGCCCGACAGATTGTGGAATATTACTGGGATGAAGTGAGAATCCTTATAATTCAGATTGCACGTCGAGTGTGCCGGACCTTTGTAACGCCCAGTTAGGTGGCAATGATCGCGCACACGATTATCATCCGGTGTGAATGGTTGTTCGCATATGTGACATTTTGCCGCGCTGTGATATGTCTCCCACTCGTCTTGCGTTAGGTCTACCATGCATACAATGTTGGACAAGATGTTCTTTACGCGATGCGCCAATCCTTTGAGTTCCTCGACGAACCACGCGACGCAGTCGTTATCGCGACGAAATCGATACGTTGATAATGAGTCGTCGTACGAGCACTGTACGTAGTATGCTATACTACATACTCGATGATGTTGATAGGCGTATGACGCGTGTTCCGTATCCGGTTGTGTCTTCTGCAGCACACATTCCAGATCGGCGTACACCACAAAGGGAAGTCGCTCTTTCCTGTTATGGTTCTTGAAGTTGAGCCACTTGTTGTCCTCGCTCGGCAGTCTGATAGCGCAGTCGTTTACCTTTTGGCAGTCCTCGGTGTGAGACTGCAACTTGTCGCTCGAACTAAAGTAGTGAAGACATCTGCAAAAATAATACAACTTTTATAAAATTTTTTACACAAAATATAAAATGATATATAATATATTATTAAAAAATACCTACCGATCACAAATATACTTCTGACCATAATGCTTGCTCAATTGTGAGCTCACAAGGCGGGATAGATTTTTAATCCACGCGAAATGTCCAACATTGCTGTCTCGCGGGTCCTGCACGTACAGCAGATTCACGTGTTTATCACTCGTGTGATCGGTAAGCCGTATTGGAAGAACGTTTGACGTCTTCTTTCCCTCGATGGTATAGACGTTGACGGATATATCGTTGAGTTGTTCGAATTTTTTAATTTGCCTCAACGTCATTGGGAATTCAATGTCTTGTACATTCAGTACCATTGAATAATGCGGATACGATGATTCCCGTTCCGAATTTCTTTCAGCTGGATGCAAGGCGGCTACCACTGACCACGCAAAACATGCATTGTCCATAGACAGCACATTGATCACCGCATGCTTCGTTTTAATGTCTTTAGGCAATTCCAGGTGACATCCCGCATGCAAAGGATTGTACTTGTTGACATTCACTGTCAAATTTAGAATTCGAGTCAACGCCCACCCACTGTCGCGTTCCTGGAACTCCTCGAGTTTCGCTAATGTGGGCTCGATAACGTGCCGCTCGTACCACTCGCGCAAGTGCGATGTACTACACAGTTCTTTGTTATTTGTACATATACTCTTATTGTCACGTTTATCACCCGCCACAAACTCCCCGTTGAACGAGGTGTTCATTTTGACGTAGTTATGTTCTTTTATAATGTCTCGCACTCGCTTGCACACTACGCTGCAGGCGTCTTCCAAAAACTGTCGCGGTTCTATATGGTCTATATTAATTACCGCACCGGTCATTATCCGCTTTTCGAACGCGGCGTTGATTTCTCGCCATACGAGTTCTGCCGCGCGCGTGTTGCCACTGTTACCGGCGTTCGCGTAATCGCCACCGCTATAAATAAATTGTCTTTCCAATCGCGACTTCGCACCCTCGAGTCGCGCTATTCTGGCAACCAACGATTGCCTCTGCCCGATCGAGAGCCGCGGACGTTTGGCACTACTACGAAAGTAACGAGCTCGTGTCTCGAGCTGCTCGATGAATTCCGCGCATTGCAGCGCCCATGTGAAAAATTCACCCAAAGTAGTGACTTGGTCGGACAGCTCCAACAGATCGCGTTCGGTTTGCTCCAATTGCTCCATGTTTTATCTATTTAGCACAAAGACAAGCACCGTTTCTTCTTGCTCATTGTTGTGAAAAACAAAATTGTTCACGTCGCGAAAGCTAATGTTTGTTTCGTTGACATTCGGCGCAATCTTTAATCATCGGAGCGGGACCGTCAATGTGCGTTCGCTGCCACGGTTGGTTGTAATGTTCGTCACAGCGACGATAAGTCTGCACCTCCAAATCCGCCTTTATATGCTCCGGAAGCTTGTCCCACACGTAGTAAATGTGATCGCCGCACATTTGCAGCAGAACGGTTTTCGGCACGAATTGTAACTGTTCGGCGCTAAAATCGCGAATGTCCGAAGGCCTCGACAGCAGGACGAACATCGTTGCGATTGAGTGATATAAGATTCTCTTTTACAGAGCACTCGCACATGATAATGCAATAACGAAGAAACCGCGATACTCTTCGATCGATGTATCACTCTAAAAAAATCTGGCTACTGCGGCTCGACGCGCTTCATCCCTCGTTATATACCCTTTGCTTTCTCTCTCACTCCAACTAATTTTTTTGAAAGATCTTTTCTTTTGTCTCGCGTACTACGTCTTAAAAATAGCGCGAATTTGTTTAGTCTACTCGATAACACCCCCTTTTCCTAGAAAAATATTGTTTACAATGAACATGTCCCGACAGGTTCGATGTGTTATCGGGTCGATTATCGTCCCGATGACGTCATTTTTTCCTTTGTCTTTTCACGTACTGCGTAGATGGATTGTTTTTAAGTATAAATCTTACTATATTTTCCTCGCGCGCATTTCTATTCGAGCCGTATATGCTACGTTTGCCGGAGCATCGACTGCGTGAATTTACATTCAAAATATCACATATCATAACTTAGATTAGAAGCGAGGCGTCGATGATCCGGTGGACGTCGGCGCTCGTCTTTGTCTCGCCTTTGTAGCGCGAGACGTATTACGACTATCAGTTTTATACACCGCCATAATAATTTTTCTCTGGCGACTTCTTCAACCGTCATTGCGTTCAGTCCCATTGTGGTTGCGAGCGTGTTTAAACGTGCCGTTCGCGCGGATATAATTTTCGGGATTGGCGACGCGGTTAATCGCCTCTGTTTTGTGATTGTGAGATGGAGGATCGCGGTCATGGGGTTCCCCCTCACCAAAATTAATGGTGGAGTTACGATATATGTAACTAAATCACGTAAGATTAAAAGGCTGTATATTGCGTGATTACTTTTAGATATCTTGTAACTCCAGCTTCTCAGTACGAAAACACGACGTCAAGCCCGGGGCCGCTCGTCGAGTCCGCGCAAAGTGTTACACGTACATTTTTTTTTTTTTAATAAGTTCTTTGTGTATGAACGTGTTTTTTTTTGGTGATTAAACTAAATTTCTTGTGATGTCTCCGCGCGAACCTCGTGTATCTTCTACGCGAACTGCGTACGCGAACGCGAACGTGAACGCGAACGCGGACCCGCGGACCCGCGGCGGCGGCGGCGCTGACCCGCGGCGCGGGTGAGTCATCCCCGGTGAGTCATCCCCGGTGAGTCATCACGGTGGTATGCCAAGGTCACCCCCTCCCCCTCACCCCCCTCGTAATCCGATATCCTTGAAATCCGATACCCCCCTCCTCCTCACCCCCTCGTAATCCGATATCCTTGTGTAACCTGATACCCCGCGCCCTCACCCCCGCGTAATCCGATACCCTTGTGTAACCCGATACCCCGCCCTCTTACCCTCCCGGGGATTTCCCGTACCCTCCTCCCTCACCCCCCCCTTGGCGCTCCCGAGTCAGAACTCTGCTAGTACAACTACTGAGGGATCAGGCTTGGCAAAGATTTCGGAGAAATAGCTGGGAGACATACAGCGGGATATCTTGTACAGGCTGTATCATGACGATACAAAGCAGTACGACGGGTTGCCTATTCGAGCAGGCGCGCATGGTCGTTCACAATTGCGTTGACTTCGGTGCATCACCTATAATCACTCGCATATCTTTTTTACAATAAAATGGACTTTGTAGCGCCCGAAGTTGCAATAAAATTGTGACGGATTTCCGCAGCAGTAACGTTAAAACAGAAGTCGAGATGACAATACAGGTTATGACACTGTAAAATAAAATCTAATACGGTAAAATACGGTGAAATAAAATCAAACACGGTAAAAAACTTTAAAATAATATCAAACGCGGTAAAATACGGCAAAATAAAATCAAATACGGTAAAATACGGCGAAATAAAATCAAATACGGTAAAAAACGTTAAAATAAAATCAAACACGGTAAAAAACTTTAAAATAAAATCAATCGCGGTAAAATACGGTGAAATAAAATCAAATACGGTAAAATACGGTGAAATAAATTCAAGCACGGTAAAAAACGTTAAAATAAAATCAAATACGGTAAATTATGGCAAAATAAAATCAAATACGGTAAAATACGGCGAAATAAAATCAAATACGGTAAAAAACGTTAAAATAAAATCACACACGGTAAAAAACTTTAAAATAAAATCAATTGCGGTAAAATACGGTGAAATAAAATCAAGCACGGTAAAAGACGTTAAAATAAAATCAAATACGGTAAATTATGGCAAAATAAAATCAAATACGGTAAAATACGGCGAAATAAAATCAAATACGGTAAAAAACGTTAAAATAAAATCAAACACGGTAAAAAACGTTAAAATAAAATCAAACACGGTAAAAAACTTTAAAATAAAATTAATCGCGGTAAAATACGGTGAAATAAAATCAAATGCGGTAAGAAAACGTTGAAATAATATCAAACACGATAAAATACGGCGAAATAAAATCAAATACGGTAAAATACGGCGAAATAAAATCAAGCACGGTAAAAAAACGTTGAAATAAAATCTAATTCGGTAAAATACGGCGAAATAAGCGAAAAACCATAGTCCATTATAATCATTATATGTTATAATTTTATTACTTAAATTATTTTTTGCACACAATGTTTATGCACAGGGCAAAAGTCAGCAATTAGCATATGTGTGCAAATTTAATTTATAAGTCGGCTAATAAATTTTATTCAATGTAAGTTTAAATAATGGCAGAAATCACCATTAACAAATCTTACAATATTTATTTTGTTTAATTAATTAATAATTTATCATTAAATTGATAATCAATTTAATATATCAATGCTAATGAGCATTATATAATTCTTTAATTATCATAATATTTAATAAATACTTTTCAGTAATAAATTCCTTGTAGATTTAAATGAGATTCAGTAGCATTATTTACATAAAGATGCTTATTAGCATCAGTATATTGAATTAATTATTAATGTTAATAATGAAATATTAATAATCTCAAATAAATGTTGTTAGACATAAGATCCGCTGATAATCATTTTTATCGTTATAAATAACGATGGTAACGGTTATCAACTCGTGCCTAATAACATTTATTTCAGATTATTAATATATATATATATATATATTGTCACGTCTTTTTCACTCCCGGAGCGGTCCGGGCCGTTTGACGGATCAAAAAGGGAAGGAGAGAAGGATGATAAGCTTCTCCGGTAGTTCTCTCGCACCCCCGACACTCCACTAACCGAATTTTATTGTTGGGCGCCAGACGCGTAAATTCGCGTCCGCGAAATATGATTTTAACGCAAAGGCTTGCACGCAGGTAGCATCGGATCGCAATCACACCAACGCAAATAATATCTCGGCGCAACCAATATCGCGTGGAGAATCTAGGTGTCCTAACGCGAATCACACCTAACGCAATTAAAGCAACGTATTTACAATATTTATTTTACAGGACATGTTCTACATGTCCACCATTGTTCTCCAAACACAATGCGACTCTCCGCATAAAATTTTGTCGCACTCTACTTAGTGTGACGGGTGTAATATCGCGACTTGCTACCCGTATTCTTTCTATTAATTCGTTGCGATTCATGGGTAGTGTCTTATATACCTGATCGCGTATAAAACCCCATGCAAAAAAGTCCAGAGGCGTGAGATCAGGTGATCGCGGAGGCCACTCGTGCAGATCACTGTGAATGCCTATCCACTTGTTTGGAAATCGACGATTCAAAATCGTACGGGCAAGAACGGAAGTATGGGCTGGATGGCCGTCTTGTTGGAAGATGATGTTTGGGCGGATGTGTAATGGAACATCTTCCAACAAACCGGGCAGTGTTTTCTCCAGAAACTCGGAATATACTTCTGCCGTGACATTGACATTTTCAGGGAAAAAGTACGGTCCGATAATCGTATCGTCCACAATCCCCATCCAAACGTTGACTTGAAATCTTCCCTGGACGTGCGTTTCTTTTATACAGTGGGGGTTCTCTACCGCGTAATGGTGTTCATTATGGCGATTAATCATGCCATCACTGCGGAAAGTGCTCTCGTCTGTCCATAATATACTCCGCAGAAAGTTGTCATCCTCAATATCATTAATATCGTCAATCTGTATGATATAAAGGTACAATAATGTATCTGTGTATTTTTTTCATGTTTTTTATGCCTTTTTTGCAATTTTTTAAAAATTATTATTAATTTTCTGTTTATTACTTAGGTTGACATTTTATCGCGCAAATTTTAGAAGAAACAGTGATATGATTAGCCACGATATAAAAAACGCTTTAACGAGAAATATTCGATAAACGAAAGTTATTTGCCACGATTTCGTATAAAAGTTTAAAATATAGCTAATACATTATTAAACTATATAATTTACCTATTCTAAGACCCAATCACAAAATCTTTCTCGACGGAGCAAATCTTGGGGGAGCAACATTTGAGTTGTGTGTCTCTTGTAAGGATGCATTCTTAAATCTTTTTTAATAACCCTATGCGCCTTGTTATGGTCCATACCGAGATCATATCCGATACTTCTCGTACTGGTGTGCGGATTTTCTGTTACTGCTTCTCTCACTTGATTGATAATTTCTTCCGGGCGATGGTGATGATTTAGCGCGCGTGTTGACGCGTGTAACGTGCCATGCTGGACAACGCGAGTTAATAAAGTATGAAAATACCCGTGTGCCGGGTGCCGCTTTTCAGAAAAGCGCTCAGCGTATAAAATTGCGGCCTGCCTTCCATTTTTACGACATTCGCCGTAAATCAACAACATATTAGCCAACTCTTCGTTAGTATAACGAGGATGCTCCATCGTTCACCATTTGACGTTTTTAAAACAGACGAGTGAATTTTCCGTAGACGGACAAAAAACTATCTAGTCCGACGTTCTTTTCCTTGCGTTCAACGCGAGGATTGAAAACGCGGTGAACGATGGAACGTCCTCGTTATACTAACGAAGAGTTGGCCAATATGTTATTAATTTACGGCGAATGTCATAAAAATGGAAGGCAGGCTGCAATTTTGTACGCTAAGCGCTTTCCTGAAAAGCAGCACCCGGCACACGGGTATTTCCATACCTTATTAACTTACCTTGTCCAGCATGGCACGTTACACGCGTCAACACGCGCACAAAATCATCATCATCCCCGGAAGAAATTATCAATCAAGTGAGAGAAGCAGTTACGGAAAATCCGCACACCAGCACGAGAAGTATCGGATATGATCTCGAAGGCGCATAGAATTATTAAGAAAGATTTAAGAATGCATCCTTTCAAGAGACACACAACTCAAATGTTGCTCTCCCAAGATTTGCTCCGTCGAGAAAGATTTTGTGATTGGGTCTCAGAACAGGTAAATTATATATTGCTTCCTCATAGAGAAAGTTTTGTTTTCGTAAAAGAGGGGTGTCAATAAGGCCGTTTTTTGGACCACGTCAGAATCGCTCCAAACTGTGGTATTTTCTTCCTACCGATGTAGCTCACAACCTCCTAGAACCGTTTGCTGTCCGAGCAATTAGAGGCTGAAAACGGGCAACTTGAAATCTCAAAAATCAATGGAGTTTTTCACATGGTGGTAGTGCCGGTCTCATTTCAGCATATCATTGTTGGGAGAGAGGGAGGGAGGGTGGAAGGCTAGAGGGAGAGGAAGGAAGGCGGTGGGAGGGGTGAGGGGGAGAGAAGGGAAAAAGAGGAAGGGAGAGAGGAAAAGAGAGGGAGGGATCGCTCCAAACCGTGGTATTTTCTTCTTACCGATGTAGCTCACAACCTCCTAGAACCGTTTACCGTCCGAGTAATTAGAGGCTGAGAATGGGCAACTTAAAATCTCAAAAATCAATGGTTTTTTACATGGTAGTAGTGCCGGTCTCATTTCAGCATGTCATTGTTGAGAGGGAAGGAGGGAGGGAGGGTGGAAGGTAAAGGAGGGAGGAAGAGAGGGGAAGGGGAGAGAAAGAGAGGGAGAAGAGAGAGAAAAAAGGAGGGAAGGAGAGAGAGGGAAGGATCGCTTCAAACTGTGGTATTTTCTTCCTACCGATGTAGCTCACAACCTCCTAGAACCGTTTTCCGTCCGAGCAATTAGAGGCTGAGAATGGGCAACTTGAAATCTCAAAAATCAATAGTTTTTTACATGGTAGTAGTGCCGGTCTTATTTCAGCATGTCATTGTTGGGAGGAAAGGAGGGAGGGAGGAAGGGTGGTAGGTGGTAGGTAGAGGGGGGTAAAAAGGAGGGTGGGTGGTAGAGAGGGAGAAAGGGAGGTAGAGGAGAGAAAGAAAAAGAGAGAGAGAGAGAGGAAGAGAGAGATAAGAAATGGGAGGGTAGAAAGAGAGAGGGAGGCAGACCTGGTCCCTCCCGTCTGGTTTCAGTCATTCTCTCTCTCTTTCTCGCTCTCCCTCTCCCTCTTCTCTCTCCCTCTCCCCCTCTGCCCTTCTCTATCTCTTTTTCTTTCTCTCCCTTTTTCTTTTTTTCTTTCCTTCTTTTCCTCTCTTCCTCCCTTTTCTTTTTTCTGCCCCTCCTCTGTTTCCCTCACCCTCTCTGCCACCCTCTGCGCGCTCTAGCCGCGTTCCTGTAATCCTCTCTTTCACTTTTATTCTTTCTTGAGAGCGGGCACGTCGAGTCAATTAACTCGTCCGAAGAAAAACGAGCTACCGTTTACACGACCGTTTTACCTCTGACGTGTGAATGCGCGCGGCGCGCGCGCGGCGAGCCGCGCTCGCTACTGTGTGCGGCGCAAATTGCGCGCAAAAGTCGATATGTATCCGCGACCCGTGCGCGAATAAATAATGGAGTTAACGAGCGTCGCGCACTCGGCCGACTTTCTTTCCGCTATTCGACCGGGGCGCGTTCGTTATCTTGTTCGCGCAGCCTGGAATCCGCGCCGGGAACGTGAGCTAACTGAGAGAAAGGATCGATCGATCGATCCGATCGACCGATCGTCGATTTCAATGTGCCCGACAGATCGCCGACGGCGGATTGATCGGGATGATAAATGGAAGAGCGCGGATTTAATTCGCGCAAATCCCTCATATATTTAACGCATTTGTGAGAAAGGCCGAGAGATCAGCTTTTTTACTTCGACGGACGTTGCGAAATGGCAACGTAACGATACCGAGAGCTTGATACGTGTATATGAAGGGTACAGGGGGAAAACCGATCAATGTTTTTCGGAGTAATTTCAAGAAAACATTTTAAGTTTTAAGACATCAGGTATCTTAGGAAGCTATTGAAAAAATTAGTACAAAGTTTAGTAAATATTGGAACGCAGCCTTTTAGTACTTATTTAGTGTTTACATTGTATTTCGGACTTTCGGTTCTTTTCCCACAAGCGCGAAGCGTGTGGATTATGATCGTTTTTTCAGCGCGGTACATCTTTCGGCCTTATTTCCAATGAATTGTAATTGTTCTTGATCAAAACAGATGAGTATTATGAAAGTTCTTTTGAAAATGCCACAAGATAATAGCTGATCAGATCAATTTCTTTGATCGTTTTTCCCCTGTACCCTCAATATACATAGTATCTTCACAAAAACTTGATGACGCGTAATAAAATCGGATAATCGAGTATCATCACACCGCGGAGGAGATGCTTCAAGCGGGACCTCGTTATATCGCGCTCCGCGACAGTGAGATGTGCATCGGGGGGGCGGAGTATCTCCCCGAGGGGTTACAAAAAAGTCACGGGCTTCGGGCGGCCGTGCAGGCGTGCGAAAAGTATGTACACGAAGGCGGGTTCGCGCGCCACGCTCGACGAATATACGTTGGAATTTTAATATTTCTCGGCGGCGAGAAAGGGCCGAATGCAATCCCTTGACAAACGGGTGCCTCCTCCGTGATGCCTCTTGACAAACAGAGGCCATCGGTTTCGCGCGGAGCGAAACGTAGACAAGGACGAGCGATGTCGACGAGCGAGAAGGAGGAGAGTATATCGCGGAGTTCGAACGCGGAGTCGTCTCGCTATGCTACGTACGCGAAGGAATGGGCGCGCGAAAGAAAACATGCGCGAGAAAGAAAGAGGGAGGAAGAGAGAACGACCAAGTTGCTGGATCGTCTCCAAGAAGTTTTGCCATGTTTCGTAGTCAAAACAAATTGTTCGGGTTCGTCGCACAGTACGGACCGTCGCGCGTCGTTTTCGTTCCCTGGTTTTCGCCATAATTGCGTTGACCGTGCGCATCGCGGTCGGCTCGCACCGGGTGCGACTACCGGTCCCAACTACTCCTTTTCACCGTTGTTACAGTCGCGTCACACCAGCAGCTGCGGGAAAATATGGGGACCACTCACCGGTGGTGTCGGCCTGGCTCGTCGCGGTGCGAAATGTAGAAAACGACGAGGAAACGGCATCGTTCGCCGTGCCGCTAACCGCGCGCCGCGACGAGAGAGTTCCTCATATCGCGCGGGCATTACGATCCCCGACGTTTGAACCCCGCGTTTCGTGGCGCGCCATTAATATGGGTCGCCGGACAGCCGACGACGACGACGGCTACGTTCCAAGATTCCGACTCGCGCCGCTGCTATTTTCAACTCTCGCCGCGTCGCGTCGCACACGTTGGTTGTATCCAGTCGGAAGAAAAATTAGGCATTCGTTCGGTGAGACGAGTGGCTGCGGCCCATAAACGGCGCATGTTTAGCACGAAGTGCGGTGGCAATTCTTATTTTTGGATCATTAAATTTATTATAAATTCGAGAGAGTTGGGAGGCCAAATTCGAGCAATTAAAAGGATATTATAATTTATAAAAAAAATATTTGATAATTTATTATCCAAAGATCAATAACACATGTAGACGTTTCGATCTTACTTCGTTTCGGTCTTTTTCAGCACAAATTAATAATAATAATAATAATAATAATAATAATAATAATAATAATAATAATAATAATAATCTTAATTAAACGATTACGCGAATTCTAAAAGTATATATACAAAATAGAATATTTTAATTTATTAATTCCAGATGCGCTCAAAATGCAGTACATAATTTTGATTAACTATACACTATACGACTCATTTCGCTATACACGTTGAATTATCCGTTTATTTCAGTATCATAAGATCCGTGTGACATTATCCGTTTCAGAGAGCAAACGTTTAATTTTATAATAGCGATAAATATTTTGTGACAACAGCGTGTTATTTGTATCGTAGTAAACACTCGGGAACAGCTGATGAAAATGGTATGCAGTCGAGAAATAAATTTTCTCCTCTCGCGGAAGGAGTAGATCTTCGCGCGCGAAGTAAATCTTCGAACGCTGAATTACAACTTACATTACTGTATACAAAGTATGCGCGCTCGCGAAGGATTATTAATCGATACCACGACCGATTACGCGCGGATTGGTTTTTTTTTTCTATCAAAGAGAGCTTTCCGGAGATTAGTATCTATATATCGTAACTCTAGCGTGTCGTAATAAATACGTTACTGTCGAGGTGCAGAGGTCAGCGTGAAAGGTTTGGCCGACGACGCAGCGTGAAACACGACGCTGCGTCGTTTAGCCGAGGAAGGGCACGAGATGATAAGGGACCCGGGGAAAGTGTACAAAAAGGAGCTGGGCTAAGATAGTGCGCGCGGCTGACTCGGGAGCGGGGGGGAGGGAAGGCTTATGCGAAAAGAACCGTGGCGGACAATTAATTTCGAAGCGTCGCGTCGACGAGGAAACGAGCTGGGGCGCGCCTCGGCGAAGATCTGCATGCAAGAACAATTAGCTACACCTCCTCGTGGCTCACCTCCGCGATAAATCAGCGAACCGCATTACCGCAACGGCCAGCGCACACAATGCCTGTAATTCTCGCCCACTCTAGGAGCAAGGAGAGAGACGTAAGGAGAAAGAGACGAGGAGGAGGAGGAGGAAGAGAGATGCGCTTTCTCCCTCTCCCCCTCCCCCTCAATCCGTAGTCTCTGATCATCATCCACGAAGACACAGCCGAGAACGAGGTAACGAGAATGTACACTTTGCCCGCCCGAGATTCGTCAACGCCTCCTACTCCTCGTCGGCGACAAGAGATTAATGAGGACCTCGCGGGATCCCTCGGTCATTGCGCCGAGACACACTTCACGAGGACGCTCGGGGAGCGGCGCGGCGTAAGCCCGTGAAACGAAGGGCCTAATAAAAAAAAAATCTTCGTCCGGGTATGAAAGGACATTTGTGGCGGACCGGAATGATGTGGTTTCACAGGTTTCTTGTTCTTTATTGCGGCGCGATGTAACGAGCGTTAATCTTTTCCGAGCACTCCCGAGGAGCATGACATTGCTATAATTTTCCGGTGAAATTATAGTCCTGATGGACGTTTATGGTCTTCGGCAATAGCGATGGCGAAGTATCTAAACTGCGCTTACGAGTCTTATTTTACGAATCTGTTTATGATGACAGATTCAAAAGAACATCCTTTTTCTTCCGTTCCCCGCAATAGCACTTTATCCGAATCCGATCGCTGATTTTTTTTTTTCAAATCAGACCAGAGAAGAGAGTCGACTAAAGCAGTTAAATCATCCTGACGCGAGATCGTGTTTGGTCATATATATATTTTTTCCAACCAGAGAATATTTGTCATGTAAATCAGAGATGAGCGTACATTAACGGCGAGACATTCGCGTCATAGCATTATTCGAGCGTTATCTGCGCGTCCACTTTTTGCGGCTCAAAATATCCAGTCCTAGTTTAATAGATTGATATCTCGATTGCGCGAGAAACAATGTGAGGTCATATAAACGTTATATACGGAGGACTCGGGCGAGACGATAAAGTCTACTTGTGTCAAAGGACAGAGCCTTGGAGGGAGGGCTGTCGTGTTGGGGTAAGGATATGTAGGAAGGAAACACCGGTTATCGGCGTATCGGTACATCAGGCACCCGCGCTTACGGCCGATCGAGCGGAAACCTTTACTGCCGCTTCTGCTTTCGTAAATCGTCGCGGAGCTTACCGATTTTATTTATCGTCGCGCGCGCGGTATATGTTATGACGGTCGCTGAGGATCCATCCCTTCAAGGATGGCTGGATCCGGCGGAATGTGCACGTCAGCGCGCGGCGCAGGATTTATCGTCGCGCGGATATATAATATCCGCGCGAGTGCGCGCGTGCGGGGGAATCAGGGCGGGACAATGGCCGGGATAATGGGCGCGAGCAGTTTTCGTGAGAACAAAATCGCCGTGCGCTACTCTCCACTCTCTCTCTCTCTCTTTCTCTCGAGGGTTTTTTTTTGTCCCGCGTTTCCTCTTTCTACGAAAAAGCGCGGGATTTTCGATGACGATATTGACGATGATGAGAGGTCGGGACCGGCGCGGCGTCGTCGAACGTTTTACTCGTCCTCGGCGCGGCAAAAAGTTTAATGACGACCGCGGCGATTGTACTTCGAGCGCTCGCAATTTCACGCTCAAAGCGATTTGGCGAGGTGAGAAGAGAGTCCGAAGTGCCCGATAATGTATCGTTAAGTGGCCAATGATGCTGGACACAGAGATGGTATCGGGGTATGTGTTAATGTAGCGTCTGGTTATGTCTGGTTTTCGCGGTAAAAAAGCACCGCTATTTTTGCGATTGTGTGTTTATTGCATTAATGTCGTTACGGCATTATCCGTAATTGGTTCTCTGTGAATTCACGCTCGGCAGTATGTTGAGCACTTAATTGCGTTTGCCGAGAATGCTAAATGTATTCTCGCTTGAAAACTAGTCCTCGCTGCAAAATTACCAGCAAGAATGTCATTCCTGTTATATCCTTTTAATAACCTCTATTAGATAAGAAAATCTTTCGCAGTTTATGGGTTAATTCCAACGAAACTGTACAAGTCGGAGATTATAGTAACTTGTTACATGATACGTGTTTGTTATTGAAGAAGCAGAAAATTACGCTAATTACGCGCAAAATTATGTTACTATTATCTTATAATTATAGGAACGTACACATGATACAGTGATACTAAATTAATTCAACCTGTCTCGGATAGATATCTTGTATACAAACTAAACTTGCAACACACCAGTGACAAAGGGAAACTTGCTAAGTAGCGATGGTACAGCAATACGGAAGCCGGAGAGCACTAATATCGATGCTCCTAGCAAGTTGATCCGTATTATCGCGATCGATCAATGTTTCATAATGTATCGCGGTAGAGGTCCGGCGCAGACAATGATCGGTTGTCGACCGATAGCGAGATTCCATCAGCGATCCATCAAGGAGATAAAGGGCCTATCGATTCGCCTTGAGGCGGAGAAACGGGTTAAGTCTTATCCGTGGTAAGAAGCGGCGGACTAGATTCACTTGATCAATCATTCCGACAGTTGACAGGTGGGATCGACTCGAGCCGATGTTTACGAGGAATAATCTGCTTTAAATTCTTCTCATTACTGGGAGCCGCGCTTCTGGTCTCGAGAGGACGGAGGAGAACTTACCCCCTCCCCCTCCCTCTCAGGAAGTAATTTTTCCTCTTAATTTTTCGGGTGGCCGTTTTCAAGGATGGCCGTGAGGCAATTTTTTGCCGAGAGCCACCGATGAATAGCGAAAAAGCTCGTACTTCACGGAGAGAGAACACGGCGAATATATATACGCGAAACGAGAGCGACAGGCCGCGGGGGCGGTCAGACGCATTAAACTCGTCCCGGCGATGGTGCGAGAAGGTTCCTCCTCCTGCAACAGGCCCGAGAGGCAACAATTGGAGCGTAATTATGAGCCGAGGCCGACTCGACTCGAGGCTGACTCATATTCAGCGGTCGCAGCCCGTGTGGACTCTCTACTCCTTTTCTCGCGTTTCCTTCCTTCTCTGTCGTAGCACGATTCCACGAACGTTAGAAAATGTATATCGCTCTGGGCGCTATCCGTGCGAGTTGGTGGTTTCTGACCACATGTTGAGATAGTGAGGTACTTAGGTGTTCGCAGGCCTGAGGCATCGTTAGCGCACCTCGTATACGGTCCAGACCCGCTCCGGAAATTTCGGTAATGGCTCAGCGTCAAAAGCGGTTTCGTATACATATGTGTGAGGTTGTAAATGTAAATGGTGTATCGGAATCCACCATTATATGCATTTTAAAGACTTTTTTTTTCGTCCGTGAAGAAACGAACAGACGCTATCTGTTTCTAAACGTCGTTAATGTCATCGGTAATATGAGAATTTTTGTGCGATAGAAATGAGATAAATAGCCAGAGGTCAGAGAAATTACACTTGAATATATACGTTCGTAAGAAGATAGTAGCGTTCCCTTTATATGTAGCGTGTAGCCATCAAACTATCTGCACCTCGTATTTGTTATCAGCTAGAGCTAGATGGTACGACACAGGAAACTTTAGAAAAGATATAAAGGAGGACTATATGCGCGCGGCGGCGGGGAAACTTATGGCCCCGAATAATTTTTCGTCGTAGAAGAGGATAACGTCCCAGCTCCTTCTTCAGCGCGGTCGTAAAACTGCCGGACTTTGTACGTCCCTGGGCAGAGATATGCCAACGTCTCCCCAACGGAGGCTACGGAGCGTAACGTAGCCCATTCATCCCACACCTCGTCGCCGGTGTCCGGGTTCCGGAGCAGGCCGGCGACCTGCTGCGGCGGCGCACGCGCCAGGAAGTGACGATCGCGGTGGCGAATACGAGCGTTGTACAGCGTGTCCAAGAAATTTTGTATTTTCTTCTAAACGACAGTCGCAGAAACTGAATTAAGAAAAACGGCGCTTGTTCAAAGAGCTCAATAATTTTCGAGAGATACGAGTGATTAGAAATTCAAAGTTTAACCAAAATTGGAGAGAAATGTAAACGGATATAAAATGTCTATTTTTTTTATTTTACTAGATTTTATTTTAAAAGTTTTCCAATTCAAATAAGTTAAGTGTCAATGACATTCAATGTTGGATACTCGGCAACAAGAAATATTCTAGCAAACAAATCTTTTTCTTCTAGGGAGCAGTTTGTCCAAGTTTGCAGAGAGTGCGTGATTTCCAGGGCACCCTGTGGGTAAGTGTGTGCACATGTGTATTTTCTCGCGTGGCGCTCGCGCTCGAAGGCGCTACCACGGCGATAACTGTCCGCGGGCTTATCGCACTTCCTCGATCCGTGTAAACGTGCCCCGTACGCGACGTGAAATATCCACTGCTGCGGCAACGGGCACGGGGGGCCCCCACGATTCGCGGCACGCACGCGGGATCGTCGAACCTCGTGCCGATTGTAAATCACACGAGGTGAACGATCGATACCCAGCTGGTGGGCAGATCGATTCGGGCTTGATAAAAGATCGATCGTACGCGGAACTATAATAAGTAAGCGC
>JASTWP010003413.1:0-24403 GCA_030770255.1 Temnothorax ravouxi
TGTAATTCTTTGCGATGCGATTAAATCTTTTAAAATACATATATAAACTTTGTATTTAAATACCTTGTATTCCCTTGTTGGGTTTAAATATCCTATTTTAAAAAAGGCGTGTTAACTGAGTGAATTTCGTTTGTATCGAAAAATTGAAGCCTCTTTTTTGCGATGCCGATTGGTTATCTCGATGCGTTGTGTGCGAGTTATTACTTCGAGTTATTACTTCATTTGCAGCTGTCATTGTATATTTTGACAGTTGTGTGTATCATGTGTTAATAGTGTAATAGTAATAGGATAATGTTAAAGCTAAATAGCGCGCGCGAAGCGCGCGTCTGTAGTGTCTAGTTTTAATAAAATATTTGTATTTTGTACTGTTACCTCTGTGTAATTCTTCATGATTCAATCTTTTATTCTAATTGAAGAAAAGCAGTGTGGTAATATTATACCTCGATCTCGAAAAATGTTGTCTGTAATTGGCGCTGTAATTTAAAAAGAGATATCATTTCTTTTTTGTAATTGTAAAATAATCACTTGAGTAATAATTTTTTAGAAATAAAAATACTACTGCTTAGGTTTTTTCGAGATTTTTGGAGATACAAAGATTACGTCTACCACTTGTTACTTCGGTTTTAAATTTAACAAGGAAATACAAGGTATTTAAATACAAAGTTTATATATGTATTTTAAAAGATTTAATCGCATCGCAAAGAATTACAGAGGTAACCGGTAACAGTACAAAATTAAAATATTTTATTAAATTACATAAATTTTTTTGTCAAAAAACTTGGCGCTGCTAGCTAGACCTCAAAATTAGGTCAGCGTGGTGTGTATGTACGAGCGAGTGATATGGGTGTGAGTAACGTGTGTGTGTGTGAGTAACGTGTGTGTGTTATGTGTGTGTGTGTGTGACGGTGAATAATGCGGCTTATGATTAAGTATACAATAAGTTTAGATTTTAAAGCGATTAAAATTAAATATAGAATAAGTATAGAATATAAGTAATGTTTACATTTGTAAAAGGTCTCTCTCTCTCTCTTTCTCTCTCTCTAGCAGCTCCAAGTTTTTTGACAAGAAAAATTTATGTATTTTAATAAAATATTTTAATTTTGTACTGTTACCGGTAACCTCTGTAATTCTTTGCGATGCGATTAAATCTTTTAAAATACATATATAAACTTTGTATTTAAATACCTTGTATTTCCTTGTTGAATTTAAATATTCTAATAAAATATTTGTATTTTGTATTGTTACCTCTGTAATTCTTCACCTCGAAAAAACCTAAGTAACAAGTGATAGACCGTAATCTTTGTATCTCGAAAAATACACCAAGAAATATTTAGTTCGATACGTTCAACTAAACATTTTAGTTAGTCAACTAGATATTAGTTGTTTGAACAATTTATTTCGTATTTTTAATCAAGAATTAATTAATTCAACTAATGTTTAGTTAACTAAAATGTTTAGTTGAACGTATCGGACTAAATATTTCTTGGGATTGACAAATTTTTTATCTCACTGTATTTTCTCTCTGTAATTGGCGCTGTAATTTAAAAAGAGATATTATTTCTTTTTTGTAATTGTAATAGATCACTTGAAGCACGACTCATTTTTGATAAGGTAACGTAATTTTGTGATGTGTAACACTTGAGTTATAACTTTTTGGAAATAAAAATACTACTGCTTAGGTTTTTTCGAGATTTTTCGAGACACAAAGATTACGTCTACCACTTGTTACTTAGGTTTTTTCGAGGTATGATAATACTACCACTTTGTTTTTTTTCGAGGTAAAGATACTACTGCTTAGGTTCTTTCGAGATTTTTCGAGAAACAAAGATTACGTCTACCACTTGTTACTTCGGTTTTTTTAGGTAAATATACTACTGCTTAGGTTTTTTCGATACATATATACACTACTACGCGTGTACTTGGCGCCTTTCTTTACCTTTTTTTAAAAAAAGATAATTTTGTACAGATATCATGCCTTTTTGTAGTATTACGCCTTTTATAAACAGTATGTACTGGGTGTTATTTCGAGGTATAATACTACTACTATCTTTTTAATACATGTTAATAATACGACATGATCTTTTTAATCATGAAACTTACAAACTAACGGAAAAAGATTCGTATCCTAAATGCTAATAATTTTTCTAATGTAACAATAATAATACTGAAAATATATGGATAGAAATATATATAATAAATAATAACATAATTAATGATATACAAGAGCTTTTGTCGCGCATATCGATTTTCAATAATGGATAGATATTGTAACAAATACGTTTTACGTTCATTCGAAAACAAATTATGTGTACACATAATAAAAATTGTATGAATTAAAATTATGTGTATACACATAATAAAAATGCGGAATTATTTTTATGTCAAACATAATTTTAATTCATCCAATTTTTATTATGTTAAAACATAATTTTAATTTATCCAATTTTTATTATGTCTAGACATAATTTTAATTTGTCCAGTTTTTGTTATGTCTAAACATAATTTTAATTCAACGAATTTTTATTATGTTATGACATAATTTTAGTTCTGCCGCTAAGGAATTTTTAAGTCGATTCTTATGATTCAAGCTTGAATTCGATGTCTAGGTATCCCAGGTTGCCGATAACGGGTTACAAATAGTGCGCTCCATAGTTTTCGGTGTCCAGGTGTAATAATACGTTGAATTCGATGTCTAGGTGTCTCACGTTGCCGATGACGAGATCCACATAGTGCGCTCCGTAGTTTTCGGTGTCTACGTGTATTAATACCTCAAATTCGATATCTACGTGTCCTACATTCGGATTTAAAATTATTAATACATCTAGACACCAAAAACTACGAAGCGCACTATGTGGACCTCGTCATCGGCAACCTGGAACACGTAGACATCGAATTCGAGGTATTATTACACCTAGACACCAAAAACTACGGAGCGCGCTATCTGGACTTCGTCATTAGCAACCTGGGACACCTAGACATCAATTTCAAGGTATTAATACACGTAGGCACCGAAAACTACGGAGCGCACTATGTGGATCACCTCATCAGCAACCTGAGACACGTGGACATCGAATTCAAGGTATTAATACACGTAGACACCAAAAATTATGGAGCTCACTATCTAGACATCGTCATCGGCAACCTGGGACACCTATACATTGCATTCAACGTATTATTACACCTGGATACCGAAAACTACGAAGCGCACTATGTGGACCTCGTCATCGGCAACCTGGGACACCTAGAAATCGAATTTAAGGTATTAATACACGTAGACACCGAAAACTACGGAGCTCACTATCTAGACATCGTCATCGGCAACCTGGGACACTTAGACATCGCATTCAACGTATTATTACACCTGGACACCGAAAACTACGAAGCGCACTATGTGGACCTCGTCATCGGCAACCTGGGACACCTAGAAATCGAATTTAAAGTATTAATTCACGTAGACACCGAAAACTACGGAGCTCACTATCTAGACATCGTCATCGGCAACCTGGGACACCTAGACATCGCATTCAACGTATTATTACACCTGGACACCGAAAACTACGAAGCGTACTATGTGGACCTCGTCATCGGCAACCTGGGACACCTAGAAATCGAATTTAAGGTATTAATACACGTAGACACCGAAAACTACGGAGCTTACTATCTAGACATCGTCATCGGCAACCTGGGACACCTAGACATCGCATTCAACGTATTATTACACCTGGACACCGAAAACTACGAAGCGCACTATGTGGACCTCGTCATCGGCAACCTGGGACACCTAGAAATCGAATTCAATGTATTAATACATGTAGACACCGAAAACTACGGAGCTCACTATCTAGACATCGTCATCGGCAACCTGGAACACCTAGACATCGCATTCAACGTATTATTACACCTGGACACCGAAAACTACGGAGCTCTCTATCTAGACATCGTCATCGGCAACCTGGGACACTTAGACATCGCATTCAACGTACGATTACACCTGGACACCGAAAACTATGAAGCGCACTATCTGGATCCCGTCATCGGCAACCTGGGACACGTGGACATCGAATTCAAGGTATTAATACATCTAGACACCAAAAATTACGAAGCGCACTATGCAGACCTCGTCATCGGTAACCTGGGACACCTATACATCGCATTCAACGTATTATTACACCTGGACACCGAAAACTATGAAGCGCACTATCTGGACCTCGTCATCGGCAACCTGGGATACCTAGACATCGAATTCAAGCTTGATTCATAAGAATCGACTTAAAAATTTCCTAGCGGCACTTTCTGCCAAGCGTAGAGAACTTTCTTTTCCGGCAGCGGTGGTAATACGATGTAAAGATACGAAATCTCTCTAGATATACATGAAGCAATTGACTCAATATGTATAATTACCTAATTTACCTGAATAGAAATCTTCCTTTTGACCGATAAGTCTATCGACCTATAATTTATCTACTAGATCGTTCAAAATACGCGCGCGATATCGAAACTGGCGAGCCCGAGAGCGCCGCCAGTGGCGAAAAAGTGAAAGCGACATTTCTCTGTAATCTGTTTGTTACACGTATGTTATAACCTCGAAAAAAAACCAAATGGTAGTATCATTAATTTTAAATTTAAAAATATTTTAATAAAACCCAAATGGTACGTAATATATCTTTGTACATCGAAAAAACTCAAAAGTGGGTAGGTAGTATCTTTATTTTCACAAAATTATATTACCTAACTTAACTCAAGTGACATGTATTTCAATAAAAAAGATGTGAAATCTTTATTTTCTTCTTCACAAAATTATATTACCTAACTTAACTCAAGTGACATGTATTTCAAAAAAAGATGTGAAATCTTTAAATTAAATTGCGCCAATTGTTAAAAAAATATGTATATTGCTTTGAAAGATAATTGTTATGCAACTATACTTTAAAGAAATAAAACCCAAGTGGTATCTTCGTATTTCTATTCAAGGGTCTTCCTATTCTAAACCAAGTGATAATAGCTTCTTAATTCTCTTTAACAAATTTTTAATATTACAAAGAATCATTTTAATTACAAAAAATTAAAGAAGTAACGGTACAAAATAAAAATATTTAAAACAAAATAAATAAATTTTTCTTGTAAAAAAACTTGGCGCTGCATTTTTACTCCTGTCGCATTCTTCCCTAAATTATGTTTATTATTTTTTATTCAATTAAAAATCTCAGTACTAATGTTTAAATTTTAATGTTTAAATTTCAAAGTCTAGCAGCGCCAAGTTTTTTTACAAGAAAAATTTATTGATTTTGTTTTAAATATTTTTATTTTGTACCGTTTTACACCAAAACCTACGGAGCGCACTATGTGGACTTCGTCATCGGCAACCTGGAACACGTAGACATCGAATTCAACGTATTATTACACCTGGACACCGAAAATTACGAAGCGCACTGTGTGGACTTTGTCATCAGCAACCTGGGACACCTAGAAATCGAATTCAATGTATTAATACACGTAGACACCGATAACTACGGAGCTCACTATCTAGACATCGTCATCGGCAACCTGGGACACCTAGACATCGCATTCAACGTATTATTACACCTGAACATTGAAAACTACGGAGCTCACTATCTAGACATCGTCATCGGCAACCTGGAACACCTAGACATCGAATTCAACGTATTATTACACCTAGACACCGAAAACTATGAAGCGCACTATCTGAATCCCGTCATCGGCAACCTGGGACACGTGGACATCGAATTCAAGGTATTAATACACGTAGACACAAAAACCTACGGAGCGCACTATGTGGACTTCGTCATCGGCAACCTGGAACACGTAGACATCGAATTCAACGTATTATTACACCTGGACACCGAAAATTACGAAGCGCACTATGTGGACCTTGTCATCAGCAACCTGGGACACCTAGAAATCGAATTTAATGTATTAATACACGTAGACACCGATAACTACGGAGCTCACTATCTAGACATCGTCATCGGCAACCTGGGACACCTAGACATCGCATTCAACGTATTATTACACCTGGACATTGAAAACTACGGAGCTCACTATCTAGACATCGTCATCGGCAACCTGGGACACCTAGACATCGCATTCAACGTACGATTACACCTGGACACCGAAAACTATGAAGCGCACCATCTGGATCCCGTCATCGGCAACCTGGGACACGTGGACATCGAATTCAAGGTATTAATACACATAGACACCGAAAACTACGAAGCGCACTATGTGGACTTCGTCATCGGCAACCTGGAACACGTAGACATCGAATTCAACGTATTATTACACCTGGACACCGAAAACTATGAAGCGCACTATCTGTATCTCGTCATCGACAACCTGGGATACCTAAACATCGAATTCAAGCTTGATTCATAAGAATCAATATATATTATATATATACTTAAATTTAGCTAAATAAAAATCTTCCTTCTGACCGATAAGTCTATCGACCTTTAATAATTTACCTACTAGATCGTTCGAAATACGCGCGCGATATCGAAACTGGCGATACCTGCGCCGCCAGTGTCGAAAAAGTGAAAGGGACATTTTCTCTGATCACGTGATATATATATATATATATAATGATGAGTAGACGACGTATCTTAATAAAAAAATTTTCACATTTGGACTTTGCGTCGCAATATCTCCGCTCGTAGGGCACGTAGCGGAAAATTATATAGAAGATACCCCCCTTATTTTTACCCCAACTATCGATCAAGCCTACTTAGAACTTGATCCGTTCACTCGTTATCGAGATCTCAACATCTCGGATACTCGCAACCCGTCGCGTCGCGTAAAAGAGACACGGTCGGTCTCGCTCCGCGTATACTTGGCGCGAGACACTACCGTGTCTCTTGATCGGCGTTAGGAAGTAGTATCTTAAAAAAAATTTTTCACATTTTGGATTTGCGTCGCAATATCTCTGCTCGTAGGGCACGTAGCGGAAAATTATATAGGAGATACCCCCCTTATTTTGACCCCAACTATCGATCAAGCCTACTTAAAACTTGATCCGTTCACTCGTTATCGAGATCTCAACATCTCGGGTACTCGCAACCCGTCGCGTCGCGTAAAAGAGTCACGGTGCGGTCTCGCTCCGCGTGTACTTGGCGCGAGACACCACCGTGTCTCTTGAAATGTCGAAAATGTTGAACGTTTGATTATGAAAATCTTTTGCATTTGACATTACGCTTATAACAGATAAGCGTGTAAAAATCTTGTCTGTATTTGTAATTACATATCACACTTATGAAAGATAAGCTTGTAAAAAATGTGCAAAAGAATCGTAAACGTGCAGAAAAACTTGTCTGCAATAATACATATATACGATACAAACACAGAAGAAAATGTAAATATATTGTAAATAATTGTTTTCTTTATTATTATTACAATAATTTGAATATTGAAACTATTTTGTACTATATGCTTTCTAATTATTTATACGTAATTACCAACAATATATTAATAATAACTAATAAATTAAGGGAGTATTCTGATTTGAAAAGTCGTGAAAATAGGTATTTTTCATGATAAAATATATTAGTTAATACAAAATCGGACGTTTCGACACTTTTTTTGTGTCATCTTCAGCGTATAAATGAAAATAATACATAAAATTTCGACGATAAAATACAGTCAACCGCGATAAAATGAGTCAGTCGGTAGAATGACGCAGTCAAATGAATAAATTAAAAGTCATACGATTGTTCGGTAGTCCATCAAGATATGCCGATATGTACATGCTCCGAATCGTTCGAATCTTCGACGTTTAACTCCCAGGTTGATAGACCAGAAGGAAAGATTCGATTGTCCTTTCTAAACCGTGAAAATCGGAGTCGCAATATGTTAAGAAAACGCAATGTGTCAGTATTAAAATTACAATTACGTAAGTAAGAGATTGTAGGGAGTTAAACGTCGAAGATTCGAACGATTCGGAGCATATGCACATTGGCCTATCTTGATGGACTACCAAACAACCGTATGACTTTTAATTTATTCATTTGACTGCGCCATTCTACTGACTGACTCATTTTATCGCAATTGACTGTATTTTATCGTCGAAATTTTATGTATTATTTTCATTTATACGCTGAAGATGACACAAAAAAGTGTCGAAACGTCCGATTTTGTATTAACTAGTATATTTTATTATTGACTATAATTTGATTGCGCATTAATTACCGCGCGTGGCTCCGATTGCCTCTATCACTTCCCTTTATTTGATTTATTCAAAAGAGCCTATATATTTTATTTTATTTTTCATGAATTTTTTTGTAGGAAAACGAAGAAAGCGAATAACGTTAAACTTTTCATGTTTTTTTAACTTTATTTTGAGAATATATTTTTATTTTTTAAGTAACAAAAATGCTATTTTTTCTATGTTATATCCTGATCACTAGAATAAGGTATAAATGACAAACGATGTAAATGATTCTAACTGTTCTATATAGGTATCAGAAACGCAAAAACCAAAAATTTTCTTATTTATTTAGAAGAAGTGACTATCGTCTGAACTCTGAAATAGAATAAACATTATATAATACGTTTATTAGCTTTTTTCTTCTTTTAATAAAATACTTCCAACATTTTGAAAAAAGTTATAATATTTTTAATAAAAAGGCCGCCAGAATGGAAATATTAGTTTAGTTCTAGTTCAGACGATAGCCACACTTCTCCTGAATAAAAAAATTTTTGGTTTTTGCGTTTCAGATACCTAGAACAGCTAGATTTCATTTACACCGTCTGTCATTTGCACCTTCTAATGACAGGATATAGCATGGAAAAGAAGAGCATTTTTATTACTTAAAAGTAAAAATATATTTTCAAAATAAGGCTAAATAAACATGTACAGTTTAACGTTATTCGCTCTTTTCGTTTCCCTGCCAAAAATTCCTGATTAATAATTTTCTTTATGACTTTTCAAACCAGAATATCTCGATCCTTAACAATTTTTTACATTTTTTTTCTGATGGAAGAGATTACCTTCTTTAGTTCTTAAAGGGTTACATGGGTCTTGAAGGCAAAAAAGAAGCTTATTTTCTCGAATTTTTTTTTTAAAGATACGACATGAATTACACAATTTATTTTTTTTTTATATAAAAGTACATGTAAACAATATTTCCTCAAAATTTCAAAGAAAAATATTAAAAATTCAGCCGTTGGCATTTGCTTCCAGTAGACCATCCCCACGGTGGTCAGCATAACTTTTTTAATTTTTATCTGAAATAAAAAACCCAAAGTTTTTCTTATAGTAGGTGAGTATAGCATTTCCTTGAACAAAGGATTTATTTTATCTTCGATTACAACTCATTTTACAAGCCAATACATGGCCTAATTTTATGCCAAAAATGACATCTTTTGCAAGAAACGCTACCAAAAATTTAATTTTCAATTTTTTTTTAAATCCTTCGTTCAAGGACAAGCTATACTCACCTACTATAAGAAAAACTTAAGTTCTTCATTTCAGATAAAAATTAAAAAAGTTATGCTGACTTCCGTGGGGATGGTCTACTGGAAGCAATTGCCAACGGCTGAATTTTTAATATTTTTCTTTGAAATTTTGAGGAAATATTGTTTACATGTTGTACTTTTATATAAAAAAAAAAAAAAATAAATTGTGTAATTCATGTCGTATCTTTAAAAAAAATTCGAGAAAATAAGCTTTTTTTTGCCTTCAAGACCCATGTAACCCCTTAATATAAATAAATTTAGGTATATTGTTATGGTTTTATTCCATTATTCCGGCGTTTTTATACTTGTGATTCAATTAGATTGTTTATTTTATTTATGTTATTAAGAAATTGTTTAATGTTTTAGTATGCTAACTTAAACACGTTATCATGTTTTTTGATATTTATTTTCTTTTTTCGTACATCAATCCGTTCCGAAGAAGACTATAAGTACAGTCGAAACGTTAACCGTGTGTATTGTTTGTTTAATAAATTGTTTCTATTTTAATCCAATATCTCTCTTTTAGCACTCGTGATTTGGCCATTTAAACATGCATAGCTAAAATTATTATCTTAATAAGAGTAAAAAGAATACTATGTATGTATGTATGTCTGTTTATTGTCTCTCCCCGTAGGGCTTACAAGGCGTTTTTTTGCTTGAGGAACGTTCCCAAACCTCTACACAACCACAGAATTCATATAAACATAAACCTCCGTTCCCTATGATCCTCTTCTTCTTCTTCCTTCTCCTCCCATTTTCCGCTTCCTCTGGTCATCTTCCTCTTCTGCCTCCCTCGCTTTAGCACGCCGCCGACTTCTTTTCTTCTTCCTCCGCCTCTGCACCTCATTCGCCCTAGTCCCTCCATCCTTCCCCTCTCATCACCCTTAATTGACCCAATCCCTTTTTCCCCCTTTCTCCTCCTCCTCCTCATCCCCTAAAAAGAATACTATAAATTACAATTTTTTCTCGATAGCTAATAGTTATTTAATTATTATTATGCATTTAAATATTAAATTTAAATATCATGCTATACTATATGCTAAAGTTAATGTTTTTCTAATGTAGGACTTTTTTCAGATAAAAGAGCAAAACCAGGGCAAAAACAGAGTTTGCTATTTATACATTATCCTTACAAATTTTAATTTTTATGTTTATTAATATTTATTTAATTATATTTGCAATTTTTATATTTATATATAAATATTCTATACATATATATATATATATATATATATATATATATATATATATATATATGTAGGAGCAGTGAATAGAGACATTTTTAGTATAGAGATATTTCAGTATAGAGACATTCTGGTATAGAGACATTTTAGTGAGAAAGCGAGATTGGACAGAGATGGCGTGGGTGAAGCGTGTGTGGTGGCGAGCGTGAGAGAGAGAGGTGGGGAGTCGGGCTAGGACGGTGATCGCGTGAGGACGTGTGGAGAGCGGTCTCGAGTTTTCGTTAGATTTTGCTAGAAGTTTTCCTCGCGCGGTGTGACGGAATATCGTTCTCGGTCAAAGATCCTACATAAATATTGGGGGCTCGTCCGGGATTTGGCTAATAGAACGGTTCCGTACGTTGTCTGGTGCGGTGTGTGCGCATCGGAAATTCGACGGCGTGCGTAACGGGCAGACGCCTCAGAAACATTACGCGACGCTAAGGCGTGACTCTAAGGCGTGCGGTCGAGAAGATTTGGTGGTGCGGATCGTAACTGGCAGGCAGCCGTGTGGTTACGGGACGTGCGAAACTGATTTGCGTGCTGAGTGCACACAGGGTGACTCGACGAAAGGCGTAACGAGAAAATGGCGGATTCCGGCAAAGGCGATGCGGGAACGAGCGCGAACGTGGTAGACGTGGATGCGCTATCACAGGAAGGATTAAGGCGTAAACTAGAAGAGCTCAAGTTGTCTGTGAAGGGCAGTAAACCCGTGTTGGCGGAAAGGCTGCGACAAGCTCTGTCCGGTAACGCAATAGACGCAACCAACGTGAAAGGAAGTGAAGTTACCGACGGAGAAGACGAAGAAGAGTCGAAGGCGGAAGACGTTGACCGGTTAACGATAGCTGAGTTGAAAACGCGCCTGCGCGAATTAGGGCTGAAGACGATAGGCGACAAGGCAACGCTGCGTGATAGACTAAGGGCCGCTATAGAAGAAGATGGCGAATCGGAAAACGACGAAGGTGACAAAGATGACGACGACGAAGATGACAGCAGTGAAGATGGCAGCAGTGAAGTTGAGGAAAGAGCGCCAGCGGCGAGAAGGAGCACCAATAGGAGAAGCGGAAAACACGAAGTAAACAGACGAGACGTATACCCTGTTAGACAAGTGATTATGTCATTTAAAGACGTCGAGGATGCCCTCGAAACATTTAGCGGAGACGGCGGTGAAAACATACATCGCTAGCTGATTCATTTTGAAGAAACGGCTGAAGTGTGTCAATAGACGGAAGCTCAGAAGGTTATATACGCTAAAAGATTGTTACGTGGATCTGCAAAGTTATTTGCTAATTTTGAATGTTCTGCCAAGAATTGGAAGAAGTTAAGACAGTCTCTGGTGAACGAATTCTCAAAGACGATAAACAGCAAGCAGTTGCATCAGAGGTTAAGTTCGGTGAAGAAGAAAAATGACGAATCGTATCAGGCGTATGTTTATCGTGTTTTGGAAGTAGCTAGTTATGGCGACATTGAGTTAGATGCCAAAATCCAGTATATAATAGATGGTATTCAAGATGAAGAAGCAAACAAGACCATTTTGTACTCGGCAACCACGATCAGGGAGCTGAGAAAGAGGTTAACTCAATACGAAGTTCAGAAGAGTAATTCTAGAAGTAAGTCAACAATGAAGAATCGACCTTCAGATAAAACTAAGAAGATGCCTCAAGCTGGACAGGCGGCAGACAGTGACAAGCAGAGAAGATGTTTTAATTGCGGGAGCAAGAAGCATATAAGCAATGACTGTCCGGATAAAGAGAAAGGGCCGAAGTGCTTCAAGTGTGCGCAGTTCGGGCACGTGGCTACCAAGTGCACAAAGTCAGCTAACAACAACGAAGCGGCAGCCCCTGCCAAGGTACGAGTAGACGCAGTAAAGTCGGGAGATAAGAAGACGTACAAAGAGGTCACGATGCTAGGAAGAAAAGTGAAAGCAGTGATAGATCCAGGAAGTGATCTGCATTTAGTTCGTGCCAGTTTTTATGTGATGTTGGGCACCCCTAAGCTGAAACAGGAGATAGTTTCATTTGAAGGAGTCGGCGCTTCCGCGAGCAAAACACTGGGACGATTTGAGGCTGACATTATCATCGACGAGTTGAAATTTACATTCGCTTTTGATGTTATACCAGATCATTTTATCGCGCATGATTTGTTGATTGGAGGAGAGCTATCAGATCATGCTGAGATACGATTAAAGAAAAGATGTGCAACTTTGATGAAGATCGACACTGAAGAAATACAAGCGGAGTGGAAAGAAGTTTTGAGTGTAAATGTACTTGATGAGCCAGACGACGATAATGAAGTAGACGTGACTCATGTCGCAGACACGACCTTGAGAGCTGATTTGAAAGAGTTGATCGAAGATTATCAGCCACAACAGACTAAGGATAGCGGCGTAAAGATGCGAATCATGCTGACGGACAACGTTCCGGTGTATCAACGTGCACGAAGATTATCGACCGAGCAAACTCGAATTGTGAATGGTATAATCCAGTCCTGGATAAAAGATGGAGTAGTCCGACCAAGTTCATCCGACTATGCCAGTCCCGTGGTATTAGTGGAGAAGAAGAACGGAGAATGGAGACTCTGTGTAGATTATAGGGCGTTGAATAAGAAAATAATTAGAGACAGAAACCCTTTGCCCTTGGTCGAAGATCAATTAGATAGGTTGCAAGAGGCAGCAGTGTTTAGCACACTCGACTTGAAGGACGGATTTTTCCACGTAGCGGTAGACGAGGAGAGTGTCAAATTTACGTCGTTTATAGTACCAGATGGTCAGTATGAGTTTCTTAAAGTTCCTTTTGGGCTCTGTAATTCACCAGCTGTTTTTCAGAGACACATTAGAGCGGTATTTAGAGATTTGATCGCTGACGGCACTGTTTTGTCCTACTTGGATGATCTAATTGTGGCAGCTAAGACTGAAGAAGAAAATCTACAGAAGTTAAAAAGAGTCTTACAGGTGGCCAAGGAGTATGGCTTAGTGTTCAACTGGAAGAAGTGCCAATTTTTAGTCAAAATCGTGGACTATCTAGGTTACGTCATAGAAGCAGGGCGATACCGACCATCCGATAGGAAGACGTTGGCGGTGGCCAAATTCCCCAAGCCTACTACTGTGAAGCAGGTTCAAAGTTTCTTGGGCCTTACGAGCTACTTTAGGAAATTTATTGTCCACTTCGCGGTGATTGCCCGTCCGCTGACTAACCTATTGAAGAAGGATGCAAAGTTTGTTTTTGGACCAGAACAAGAAGCAGCTTTCGACCAACTCAAGACGGCATTGATGGAAAAACCGGTGTTACGTCTCTATCAAGTAGGAGCAGAGACTGAACTACACACAGACGCGTGTTCAGAGGGACTAGGCGCTGTCTTATTGCAAAAAGATTCCAATGATGGTCTTCTCCATCCAATATACTACGCCAGCTGGAAGACATCTCCAACGGAAGAAAAGTACACTAGTTTCGAGTTAGAGGTACTAGCAGTGGTGAAAGCATTGAAGAAGTTCAGAATCTACTTGCTGGGAATCTCTTTCAAGATAGTCACAGACTGTAAGGCATTTGCCTTTACGGTGAAAAAGAAGGACTCATGTTTGCGAGTATCGCATTGGATATTACTGATGGAGCAATTCCAATACTCCATTGAGCATCGGTCAGGAACGGCCATGCGTCACGTTGACGCTCTAAGTAGAAACCCAGTGAGCGTACTACACGTGCAAGAAAGTCAAGATGCATTAGTTGCGAGGATTCGAAAAGCTCAAGAAGAAGATAGAGAATTGCAGGAGATCATAGAAGCCACTCGACAAGAAAGAAACGACAAGTTTAAGCTAGTAGGAGGCGAAGTGCTGTATCATCTTGAAGAAGGATTAGATCAATTAGTTGTCCCAAAGTCAATGCAGTACGAAGTAATCAGGATGGCGCATGAACGAGGACATTTCGGATGGAGGAAAACAGAGTATGTCTTACAGCAAGAATTCTGGTTTCCCCACATGAGACGGAAGATTCAGGTGCTAATTAATAATTGCGTGAAATGTTTGCTGACGGAAAAGAAGCAAGGACGAGCAGAGGGTCTCTTGAACCCTATCAATAAAGGAGAACATCCGTTAGTAACCTACCATATGGATCACTTAGGCCCCATGCCGTCAACAAAGAAGTGCTATAAGCATATTTTCGCTGTAGTGGATGCCTTTACAAAATTTGTTTGGCTTTATCCGGTGAAGTCCACGACTGCAGACGAAGTGGTGACTCGAATGAAGAAACAAGCAGCTATTTTTGGAAATCCCAGAAGAGTGATTACAGACAGAGGTTCAGCTTTTACCTCCAAGACGTTTGAAGAATATTGCGCTGAAGAAGGAATTGAGCATATCTTAATCACTACAGGAGTACCCCGAGGAAATGGGCAGGTGGAGAGAATTAATCGATGCATTATTCCTATATTGTCCAAGATGTCACTTTCCAATCCGATGGAATGGCATAAACACGTTGACGTAGTACAGCAGCACTTAAATGCATCATTCAATCGAAGCATTGGCAAATCCCCGTTTGAAGTTATGATTGGAACACACATGAAGCTGAAGGACGACATTAATCTGCGCAACTTAATCGAGAAGGAAATTCTTGAAAACTTCGAGAACCAGCGAAGTCAACTACGAGATGGTGCAAGATCCAATTTGCTTAAGATTCAAGAAGAAAATCGAAAAACATACAATCGCAAACGGAAGAAGGCACAGCAATATAAAGAAGGTGATATAGTCGCTATCAGGAGAACTCAACTAGGAGGCGGTCTCAAGCTTTGTCCTAAATTTTTGGGACCATACAAAGTCGTGTCCGTGATGCGGAATAATCGATATCTGGTGGAAAAGATCGGTACTCACGAGGGTCCTAATCGAACGAGTACAGCAGCTGATTACATGAAACCATGGGCACATGGCGAGGAGGATTTCTACGAGTCCGAGGATGAACCCGAACCGGAGGGCTCAAACGACGAGGAAGTTGACTGTGTCGAGGGCGACACAGAGTTGCAGAATGGCCGAGTGTAGGAGCAGTGAATAGAGACATTTTTAGTATAAAGATATTTCAGTATAGAGACATTCTGGTATAGAGACATTTTAGTGAGTAAGCGAGATTGGACAGAGATGGCGTGGGTGAAGCGTGTGTGGTGGCGAGCGTGAGAAAGAGAGGTGGGGAGTCGGGCTAGGACGGTGATCGCGTGAGGACGTGTGAAGAGCGGTCTCGAGTTTTCGTTAGATTTTGCTAGAAGTTTTCCTCGCGCGGTGTGACGGAATATCGTTCTCGGTCAAAGATCCTACATATATAAATTGTAAATATAATTAAATAAATATTTATAAATGTAACGTAGCGCATTGTCGATTTGACAACTCGAGACTTGGCAATCTGCGAGGCTGGCCCGGCTGGCCGGCCGGCTGGCGAGGCACGGAGACGCGATACCCGAAATGCGTGGCATCGTGCAGCATCGTGGCAACGTCGCATAGCCGGCGCGTGCCGCAGCATATGGATGTAGCACGGACACGAACCACCAAATACCGACAATATCAAAAAGTGGATGTATACGTAGCACGGACATGAACCAACTTCATCGACAATATCGAAAAGTGGATGTGACTCGTAGTTCCAATTCCTGAAAGTGGATGTGTGGCGCTACTGTACGGCCTAGCCAGAGAGAAGCCTGAGAGCGGCCACGGGCGCGATTTCGGTGTAACTTTATTTTGAAGCGCCTCTATGTCCACAAAACGTGGACATTGAACTACGTGGCCAATGTCTACGAATATGTAGGTAATGTCCACGATTTTGTGGTGCTCTTCCGTGCTATGTCTATACGATGACTTCGTGGTATTGTCGGTGTTGTCGGTCATTGGTGGTTCGTGTCCGTGCTAATGGTTCATGTCCGAACTTCCGAACTACCCAGCTGGAGCTGGAGGGGATGTGCTGGCCGCGGCGGCCGCGCTCGGCCCTCGGTCGGCCCTCGGTCGGCCCGGCGCTCGGCAAGCTTCGAGCGAGGAGAGAAGGACAGACATAATACGATCTGCTGTCTCTCTTGAACTGTGACGTTGCTGCTTAGCACGCGCCGGCTACCCGGCTATGCGGCTATGCCATTACATGCATTTTGAGTATCGCTCCTCGCGTCTCGCCGAGTGCCGAGTCTCGAGTTGGCAAATCGACGATGCGCTATACGTTACATTTACGTTTATATTTACAAATTTTAATTTTTATATTTATAAATAAATATATATATATATATATATATATATATATTTAAAATTTATAAATATAAAAATTGCAAATATAATAAATTAAAAAAATATTTATAAACATAAAAACTAAAATTCGTAAATGTAATGTATAGAAATCCCCGTTCTGGCCAATATGCTCTTCTATCTAAAAAAAAGTCTTACATTAAAAATCTTATTTTAATGCATAACAATAATTACATATGAACTATATCGAGAAAAAAAATAGTTTATAATGTTCTTTTTACTCTTATTAAATTTATATTAGCTATTAATGGATCATCATAAATGACAGACGGTGTAAATAATTCTACATGTTGTTTTAGCATTATTTTGAAAATATATTCTTAGTTTAAAGTAATAAAAATGTGCTCTTCTTTTCCATACGTCATATCCTGTCATTATAAGAAGGTGTAAATGACAAACGGTCTCTGCTACGACCTTATATGGTAACAGAGATAAAGAATGAGTTTCGCGGAGACTGTAAAATCGGCCTAATATAGACGAACAATCTGTCTGTTGGTCCTGTCGTGCGGCAATCGCGGCGGTAGACGCGAGGCGAATAGACACGATTAGGAATAAGAATAGGAATAGGAATAGGAATTGTAAAAAATATTTCACATATATATTACACATGTATTATTGTTTATTTTTTAATTATTAAAAAAATTGACATTAATGCCCCTGCCCCTGCCCCCACCCCTACCCCTACCTCTACCTCTTCCCCAGGATGTTCCTCTTCCTCTTCCTCTTTCCCTGGGTGTTCCTCTTCCTCTTCCTCTTCCACGTGTAGCCGCAAGGGCCGCATATATAGTATTTTGTAAATCTCGTGTCTGAAACAGAAAATTTAAAAAACATGTCAATACATTTTTAAAATAAAGAAGTAATAATAACTAATTAATTATAAAAAAAAAATAATAATAATCTATGTATTTATGCTGTTAAATCGAGTTATTTTTATTTCCCGATACTCGGATATCTAACTTCATTAGTATATTATAAAAAAATCGGTTATCCGGATAATCATCAGATATTCGCGAATTACCTGGGTATTTCCCAAAATTCTGAGAAAATTCTGATTTTGAACACACTCGGATTTTAATATACGAGAGCAGAGACGAGAGTACATTAAACATTCTAGTATTTAAAAAAAAATGCTGCTAAATGAAAAAAAAATGTGGTTGTTTCAATTAAACGTCGACGTCACGGGCATCCACAAAAATAAATAGTTCATTTAATAGTATTTGCTATTGATTTTTATTTTTCATATGTATATTAAAAGAACAATATATAAATTTCAATTAATGATATAGGATATTGCATTAAACGTATATTAAATTGTAAGAACGCTACTAAATTACGAATTGAATTACATTGTAATTAGTTGTTTTATACGTACGATTAATTTAATCATTGTTGCTTGCCCTGAGAATAAAAAAGTGATTGTTTTAAAAGTATTTTTATTTGAAATGTATCAGTTCGTTTTAAAATTAAACACAAAATTATTTGATTGAATTCTTCATACAGATGAAGCTATGTTATGTATAATTATATTAAACTTAAATATATTTTAATTGATTAAATATGTTATTCAATATACAAATTATACGTTTAGTTGTCTTATCCGTACGATTGATTTAATTATTGTCGCTTGCCCTGAGAATAAAAAAGTGATTGTTTTAAAAGTATTTTTATTTGAAATGTATCAGTTTGTTTTTAAACTAAACACAAAATTATTTGATTACATTTTTCATACGGATGAAGCTACGTTACGTATAATTATATTAAACTTAAATATATTTTAATTGATTAAATATGTTATTCAATATACAACTTATACGTTTCGCTCAATTATATTAATGATTAAATGAACCATTGATGCTTGCTCTAAGAATAAAAAAATTGTTGTTTTAAAAGCATTTTTATTTGATATATATCAATTTATATTTTATGGGACTGGATATATTATTCAACAGACAAGTTATACGTTTCGATGGATTATATTTACGTTTAAATGAACCACTGAAGCTTGCTCTAAGAATAAAAAAATTGTTGTTTTAAAAGCATTTTTATTTGATATATATCAATTTATATTTTATTGGACTGGATATATTATTCAACAGACAAGTTATACGTTTCAATGGATTATATTTACGTTTGAATGAACCACTGATGCTTGCTCTAAGATTAAAAAAATTGTTGTTTTAAAAGCATTTTTATTTGATATATATCAATTTATATTTTATTAGACTGGATATATTATTCAACACACAAAGTTATACGTTTTGATGGATTATATTTACGTTTGAATGAACTACTGATGCTTGCTCTAAGAATAAGAAAACTGTTGTTTTAAAAGCAAGTGAATTTATTTAGATCATTTAATATTGTTGTCAAAATTGTATATTGCGTTGTTTGTAATACAATTCCTAGTTGCAACTATTGTTCATGTTATCACATTATAATCATGTGATGTTAAAACTGCTATCATATTCTATTGCTTTAATTACATGTGTAATTCGCACAATTATTAATGTCTACTAATGTGATTACCAAATAACATGACAGTATGTTTGAAACATACAATCGTTGCTGTTGTTTTAAATAGATGTAGAATTCATAAAAGCTATTTTTGTTTTTTTCTTTAAAAAAGAGAAAATTATAAATAATTTTCGATTCAATGTAAGCAATTAATCCTTACATTAAATAGGTAAAGAATAATTGTTTACATTGAATAAAAAATTATTTATATTTTCCTTTTTTTTTAAAGAAAAATGCATAAATAGCTTTTACGAATTGTACATCTATTTAAAACAACAGCAACGATAGTATGTTTCAAACATACTATCGTTTATTTGGTAATCACATTAGTAGACATTAATAATTATGCAAATATTATACATGTAATTAAAGTAATAGAAATGATAGAAGTTTTAACATTACATTATTTTAATGTGGCAACATGGACAACGTTACAAACGAGGAATTGTGTTACAAATAACGCAAAATATAATTTTGATAACAATATTTACGTATTTTACAAATTTTACCTAAAACAACAGAAAACATGGTATTTCAAGCATTTTGTGATTAATTACATACTGTTCATAATTGTGAAATGTGAGAAAGTTAAAACAATTAAATGTTTTTCTGTTACAAAGAACTTTATTAGAATTATCATCAAGAACACTTATATATTATCACATAGCATACTTAAACACTATGAACAGTTTAAAGCACAGGAATATTGCTTTTACCCTCAATAAAATTATTATTACAAGCTTTATAGATCACAAAAAAATTTCTTAGACTAATCGCAAAAAACACTTATATATAATATACGTACTTATATAATTACATCGCATAACTTAAACTATAAACAGTTTATCTCATATGCGTAAAAATGAAAATTAAATTGTACTGTTTTTAGTTCCTTATACACTACCATAAGTTCGCTTGCGATTTTCTCGTCTTTCACGGAAAGAAAGAAAGTTTCACGTAAATTATTTTTGCAATGCAAGAGTTAAAATTACAGAAGAGGCAGCTGAATAGTGAAGGGAAGAGTTTAAAGCACTGGAATATAGCTTTTACCCTCAATAAAATGCTTATTACAAGTTTTATACGTCTCAAGTTTTGACTGAGCCATAAATCCCCAAGACTGTGTGTCTTCTATCTCATATGCGTAAAAATGAGAATTAAACTGCACTGTTTTTAGTTCCTTATATATAAAGAAAGTTTCATGTAAATCATTTTTTAAAATATATTGAATATTGCCAAATTTGGTATTAGTTTTATCTATTACAATAACCATGTTTGGTTTATAAAATGTTCCATTAACTTTTATCCAAGATAAAGATTTATAACCATCAAAAGAAACAAACGGTAGTATATATTTAAAATTATTGAAAAGGTCGATATCTATCAAATTTTCATGTAAGATGACACCCGACTCTAAACGATTTTCAAACCCCTTATTTGAGATAAATCTACAATTTAATTGTAGTTGATGTTTCATAGCTAATGAATATGCAGGGTTTTTTCTAGACGTAATAGCATTTGCAGTCTGTTTAAGTTCTTTGTGTTTTGCTTCGAATCGTATGGACGACATATATTTGAGAGGACCTATCTGTTGCATAACTCGTGGGTAATGAAGTAAAAGATGATGCTTCGGTTTTAACGTATCATCAAATAAATTTATATATAATTTATGATGTTCACTCGTTAGCTTTTTCAATAAGCTACAATTTTCATCGGTTACTTCTTGTGCCATTATAATAGACATCATTTTTCTAAGAAGTATGTATAATTTCCACGTTTTATTTTGTTTTGGAATAAGATCGCCAATTATCAAACCTAAATATTTCCAAAGACATGCCATTTCAGCTGCAGAATAAATAATATATCTTTTTTTTAAAGCATCTTTGTTAATTAAAGGCGGTATGTTTGTGGAATGATTATCCCCGTAATCGAAAGAGTAAATTCTATTATTTAATTGTTCGAGAGAAAATAATTTGTCCTTATTTATTAACCTGTTTAACAATTGACCTAAATCGTAGCGACAAATTCCCTCAAATAAATCGTGCATTACATCGACACTGAGATTTTTTGTGATGTGAAAATTGGTTATTGAATGGAAAGTACATTCCTCGATAATACCATGATTTCTATGACTAACATCTGTTGCATAATTTTCAATATTTCGAAGTAACCCAACATCTTCAAGAATCTGTTTTTTACGAGTTAATGTATCTACGAGGCATATTCTACAGGAATAATTAGAATTGAAACTTGAATTTAATCCGAAAATAGCATGAATCCCTAAATTATCTCCAAGAATATTCATTAGCGCAAAATTTACCTTTTTTTCCGAATTTCCGATATTTATAGTTATACCGTTAACCTGAAGTTTATTAATCTCATTAATGAGAGGTGCAAAAATCTGCTTATTACCAACTTGTACGTAATCAGTAACGTTATGTATTTGCATCAAAAAAATATTTTCAAGCATACTCGCGTATTGTTCCTCGATACCACCGATAGTGCAATATACTACTCCAAGCTTATGTAAACCTCGATGAGTACCTAATGGATTATTTATCTCCAATTCATCGTAATAAAGAATCAAAGGTAATACATCATTGTTATGCTGTTGTTTAATAGAATGCCATATTTCATTCTGTAATATACTTGATATTATTTCGTTCTGTTCACTTTTTCTAATGTTTGACATTATTTTGTCATATACATCAGGCAACTCTAAAAAGGTCTTTAATATTTTTTCGAGAGGTATAATGCACATTTTTCGATTTCTTACGAGCGTGTGTTTAGCAGTATTCATAAGTTTAGAATCAATAAACGCGCCGATGCATATTTCTTGCGGTACTATTAAAGAATTCAATGATTTAAAATAAAGCATTGTTTGGTATTCCGAAGAATGATTTGCAAATGCATTACTCAAAATATCAAACATAGCACTTAAATCTTCATTAGGATTTTGTTCAATTGACTTGTATTTTTGCTCTATAATTTTTACGCAATTAAGAAAAGTTTTTATTGATTCCATTATTTCCTGACAAAGTTTTCGCGGTAATGATGGTCGAGAGTATAAACTTGCAACAAATAAAGCTGAAATTTGTGCGATCTTTTCTGTAAATTCCGTAACAGTTATGTCCTTAAAAATATTATCGCTCTTAATAATGGCACAAGAAGTAGATGGCATTGATTGTGAGGGTAAATTATTAGCTGTCATCTCTTCCATTAAACTATTATCAATATCTATATTATTGTAATGATATGTCTGAACATTGGTTAGAATATTGTCTTTAATATTTGTTTCACAATGAGCTCTGGATAAGTGTTTAAGAAAAGTATGAATATCACTAAAAGCACGAGAACACAACATTTTTGTTGGCACTTCTGTTGACAACTCTTGTCGACATCGAAAAAAAGAATGTAGTTTTGCAGAATGTTTTAATTTACAATGTGCTTTCAAACATCTAATAGAGCCATACGAGTCGAAGCAAAACGGGCAAGAGTACATTATGAAAAATTTGTGTTATTAATTATTAATATAATATTAATTATTATATAATTCTATTTAAATTAATATTCTTAATTAAAATAGAATGTAAAAGAATTAAATTTTAGAATAAACTATATTTTTATAAAGTATAGTTAATGTTTTTTTATACTTAGATAATAATATCGCAGAAATAAAATAAATTTTATAAATTTTTAAATATCAAATAAAAGAAACGATATATTGCTCATTTGCTACAACAACGACAAAAATTATAATTCCTGAATTGTCTGCAAAGAAAAGAGGATTCTGATGAGAACTAAACACATTAAGTGAATAGCTAATGATATTTTTATTCCTCTACTATCTGTAAACAAAATCGTTACACCAAAATCGCAATTTAAAAAAATTATAAAATTTTAATGATTCTCGAAACATTCAAACTGGAAAATTTTGTTTTTTAGGTTATGTCGTTATTGTAACAAATAAAATTGTTCTTACTTTATCTTATTAATTTTTCGGAAGATTTTTCATCGCACTCATTACTTCTAATGTATACGATGGTATTTTATCGTATTTCGTTTGAAAATTGTACAACTCACGTTGGATCAGTACCCATATGTGATGAGATGCTGCCGGATATTCGATATTCAACACATGAAAGATTTTGAAGAGAGTGTCGATTGCTTTAAACGTGCTTGTTACGTTGTATAAGACCTTGTCCACAGATATAAAAAACGATGATTTTTCAGCCAAGGTAGGTCCTACGGCAATGATATATGGCTGAACTGTTAAACCCATCTGGTACATCACATCAATTCGTTTTTGTCGAATGTCACTTATATCTGCAGCAGTCTGAAAAAAATCATGATTATAAAGTACACCCATTATTTTTTGAAATTGAATAAAACTTTAAATCATACCTTGACATGCACAACAATACTTTCTTCAGACTCAGTCATCGAAGGTTTCCAATGACCCTTCTTTGTTCTAACTCGTCCTTTTGGAGGAATCATATATGACAGGGCACACAATTGCGCAATAGCTTTAGATTCTGTTTCCGAAAACGTTATACAAATTATACTTTCAAGTTTATAATTGTATAAAAATAATTGTGTACAATAATATAAAAACTTACCATCGGTTTGATCACTTTCTATTATTTTTAATAGTTCATTCACTCGAACAGTTTTCTTTTTCTCAAGAGGGCAAACTTTTAAGACGTTTTGGAAGAATTGAGGCCACTGATTAATAGCGTCTTCTGTCGAACTTAATTCAAAATGTTCGAAATCCTGAACTATTAATTTCCAGCCCGTTGGATGATTTAAAATCAGTCCATTTTCTTACAACTCACGACTACGACTTCTATGTAGAATAACCTTAAGGCTTGAAAGTTACAGTATTGTGACATAATATTTTGTGAGTATTTATAATTCAAATTCCTTACTTATTATTTTTGCAAACAAT
>JASTWP010003414.1:0-24402 GCA_030770255.1 Temnothorax ravouxi
ACGAGCGCATCGTCGGAATCGAGACTCACACGTATAACCCGTACGTCAACACGACGCACAGTGGGGCAAAAGTGACTTTTTTTGTTCATTTCAACCTGGAGGGCGTAAAAATGGACCAATCATGAAGTTTTTTTTTTTAAAATGTAGCTAATTGAATTTGCCACAAAATGCTCTGGCCAGATTTTTGAAAAAAAAATGTTGTTGTATTTTGTTTTTTACAATTACGTGCAAAAACTCGGAATCCTTCAGTTAAGTCTTCGACCCTTCTGAGTAATGACATTATATTTCTATGCAAATCAGTATATTAAGGTTATGTGATTAATTGAACACGGAAATGCCTCAAATTTCACGAAATTTGAAATTCAATATGGCGGTCTATAATTTCGCATGAGGCATATGGGCTCGAGGCTCGAATGAAAATATAGAATAATTCGCTATATTTTCATTCGAGCCTCGAGCCCATATGCCTCATGCGAAATTATAGACCGCCATATTGAATTTCGAATTTCGTGAAATTTGAGGCATTTCCGTGTTCAATTAATCACATAACCTTATATGCCTCATGCAAAATTATAGATAAATAGATGGATGGCGAACTATTGCCTCACTCTTTCAAGACCGATTCATGTTATCTAAAACAGGATTAAAATTCATGAGCGCTGTACACCAAATATTTTGAGAGCTATATTATTTGGAACACGAGCCATTCGAGCTTAGAGTTTTGTTCTCATCTATGAGTTGTGGTAGTGTCAATCACGATTCCAGAAATATTGACACAAGAAATAGAATTTGAGCTCATTATTTGCTCTTATCGAACGAGATTCTTCATTTCATTGTATACGTGTAACTTCATCTTTGATTGATAGTACATTCTGTTTCCTCACAAAGGTACATAACTCTTCATTTAGACAACTTCTATCTTTTAATAAAAGAGATTATTACATCTTCGAATCATTCATGTTTAGTGAAATCTGATAGTATTTGATGTCACTCAAGAAAGAATAAAACTCATGTTCTATTGAATCATAAACTTTAATTATTTCGAGCGTACAAGTGATTATTATAATATTAGTATTAATAGTATGAAGTAATTGTCTATTTATAAAGTTATATCTTATTGGTCCCACAGATATTCCATTGAAATATTTTCTTCCAAAACGTTGAAGTTGCTTTGTCAAGTAACTCGAGAGTTTGTAGATTGATAACTTTCATATTTTTTCATGTTCCATGAATATTGTAACATCTCGCCATCAAATTACAATCTATCATATGACTGATACATAACGTGAAGGTATACATTTTCGCTTTTTCACTTGCTTTTGCTTTATATTGTTAATCAGTATTTCATTAGTTCACAAACAGTCGAGAAATTGACTCACTATTCAACATCGTCCTTTGCATTCGTAAATAAGAACGATTGAATCAAGTGAAGAATGAATCAAGTGTTTTTCTCATACGTTTGATTATATTTGTAATTATTACATTTGAATTGAAATATCAATTATATTAGGTATTTAATTTTCAGTATTATTGAAAAATGGATCTCATAAGAGTTTCGAATCGTGAACTATTCGACGTACTCATTGATTCACTCGACAACGACTTTTCTTCCTTGAAAAACAGGGCTTCTGATATAGTCATTAAGTACTTGAATGAAAAATTCAACTTGAACTCGACTATATGTCAGTTGGTGTCACAAAAGTTGAGAAAGTATTTCGTCAGTGGTTTTTGTTCGAGACTCAAAAGTTCTTTCTACAATAAAAATAGATTCTTAAGCAACAATGAGTTGTGGTTGGACTCTGATTTCGTTGTATCAGCAATTAGTGAGACGAATCGAGAGTTGAAAAGTTTCGGGGAGTGCTCCAAAAGCACACAAAAGAGGAGAATGGAAAATGCACTGCACGATATTCCTCCTTCAGAAATGCTTGAAGTATGTCAATCTAAATTACGAAAGTCTGAGGATAATAATACGCATGAGAAGCAAGATTGTTCACATAGAATCATAAAGTTCACGTCCGAAGAGGCACTTGCCTTACTGATTGATGCTAAGTTGTCGAAAGCGCAATATGAATTGATAAGGAAAAAGTTGAAGGAGAAAAACTGTGATGTTTTACCATCATACAAATCAGTGACCTCTGTGAAGACCGAGTGTTATCCTCCAATTCAAATATCAGAAAATGGTGCTTGTATTGCTCTTCAAGATCTTCTTGATCATACGGTTCAAAGAATTATGAAAATAGAAAAGATAAGTCAAGCTATTTTGAATAGTAATAGAAGCAATTTCACGATGATATCCAAGTATGGTGGTGATGGTTGTTCAGGATTTAATCGTTATAAGCAGCACTATAACGATTTGAATAACAGCGACGAGAGTGCTTTCATGTTATCGATAGTACCAATACGTATTGAAATTGATGAGAAAGAACAGAAAAGAAATGTAATATGGCAAAACTCTCGTACTTCTTCAACGAAATACTGTAGACCGATAAAATTCGATTTTGTTAAGGAATCTAAAGAAAAAATCAAATTCGAAATGGAAGATATATTTAAACAAATTGGGTGTTTAAAATCAACAAAATTGCATATATGTGGAAAGGTCGTTCTTGTGGGTCACACATTAATTTGTACGATGGTAGATGGTAAAATAGTGCAGGTTATAACGAATACATCATCTGCTAGTGTATGTGTTGTGTGCAAGGCTACACCATCAGAAATGAACAAGTTAGACCTCCTATTGAAAAAGACAGTTGATTTATCCGCGCATCAATTTGGATTGCAAAATTTGCATTGTTGGATAAGGTTTATGGAATGTATCCTACATGTATCTTACAGATTATCTTTTAAGAAATGGATAGCAAGAGAAAAGGAAGACAAAGAATCACTTGAAAAAAATAAGAAACGAATACAAAATGATATCCGTAGAGAGTTGGGTCTGCTAGTCGATTCTGTGAAGCAAGGTAGTGGGTCAACCAATGACGGGAATACAGCTCGAAAATTTTTCCGCAATTATGAGATAATAGCAAGAATAACTGGTTTTGATGAAGAAATTTTGAGAAGATTGTACGTCATTCTTCAAATATTGTCATCTGGAAGAGAAATTGATACGATAAAATTCAAGGAGTTTTCATTCGAAACTGCAAGACAATACGTCGAAAAATATAGCTGGTATTATATGCCAGCTTCTATGCATAAAGTTCTCATCCATGGAGCTGATATTTTGGACTCACTTGTGATTCCAAGTGGACATTTATCAGAAGATGCTCAAGAAGCGAGGAATAAGGATTTAAAAAGAGGAAGAGAGGAGAGAACTCGAAAAACCTCTCGATTGGATACGAATGAGGATCTTATGCATTTTCTTCTAGTTTCATCGGACCCTTACATTTCAAGCCTGAGAAATGAAATGACGAAGAAGGATCTGGACTTGCTTCCAGAAGCTATTGAGCTTATACAATCATAATAAATAATATGAAAATGAAATGATAAGAATAACTGAAAATCACCCATCCATCCATCTATCCATTCATCCATCCATTCATCCATCCATCCATCCATTTATAAAAATTATGATAATAATTTTCAACGTAATAATTTACGTTCATAACAAATAAAAAATTTAAAAAAAAAATTTAAAAATATAAAATAAAATAAAAAAAATACAAAATATAAAAAAAGTGTGCAAGTAGAAATCTATTTCCATCAAAATCTCGAAAAAAATTTTTTACCATCACAAAGCTTCCTCTATGAGGAAGCAAAATAAACGATCAGCAACCTAAAAAACCCATTAATAATAATAATTTTCAACGCAACTATTGTATTATTTTTCGTAAAAACCATCCACCATATTGTATCCGCCACCTTAAATCTTGAATCTTATAAATCTTATGGCAAATTTATGATCATCGACTATTGATCTCAATTTTCCACTAAAAAAATTGAATTTTTCTCTGAAATCAGCGACCGCCATATTGAATTTCGAATTTCGTGAAATTTGAGGCATTTTCGTGTTCAATTAATCACATAACCTTAATATACTGATTTGCATAGAAATATAATGTCATTACTCAGAAAGGTCGAAGACTTAACTGAAGGATTCCGAGTTTTTGCACGTAATTGTAAAAAACAAAATACAACAACATTTTTTTTCAAAAATCTGGCCAGAGCATTTTGTGGCAAATTCAATTAGCTACATTTTAAAAAAAAAAAACTTCATGATTGGTCCATTTTTACGCCCTCCAGGTTGAAATGAACAAAAAAAGTCACTTTTGCCCCACTGTGCGACGTTCGGGCACAACGACGAGATACGAATACCCATACAGCAGCAGGATCTGTATACGCTGCCGTGCGACAGTTTCCTGTACGTCGAGGGACGACTCTACGACGACGGCGCGAGAACACAGGAGGGAGGGGAAGATCAAAGTCGATACGCGAAATTAGGTAACAACTGCGTCGCGTTTATGTTCGACGAAATTTGATACGAACTCGACGGCGTGGAGATCGATCGGTGTAGAAACGTCGGAATAACCAGCACGATAAAGAACTACGTGTCGCTGACCGTCGAGCGAGCCAGAAGACTGCAGAACGCCGGATGGAGTTATCCGACGAACGATTCGAATCTGACCAGCGCGTCCCATCAATTCAACTTTTGCGTACCGTTGAATATTCTGTTGGGTTTCTGCGAGGACTATAGACGCGTGGTGATAAACGCGCGACACGAGCTTATCCTGATACGCGCTCGTACCGACGAAAACTGCGTCGTAGATCCGAAGAAAACCGTGCCGAGAGATCCGGCCAAGGATCCTAAAATTACGTTGCTGAAGGTGCAATGGCGCATGCCTCACGTGACGTTGAACGACGTGACTAAATTATCGCTGTTGCGAACGTTGGAGAGCGGACGATTTCTGAGCGCGGGCTTTCGATCTTGGGACCTGTACGAATTTCCCCTGCTGCAGAGCACGACCAAACATTCGTGGGCCGTGAAAGCCGCGCCGCAATTGGAGAAGCCGCGGTACGTCATATTCGCGCTGCAGACCGGACGGCGAAACGAATTCACGGAGGACGCATCGAGGTTCGATCATTGCGCGCTAGCCAACGTGAAATTGTATCTCAACTCGGAATTCTATCCCTACGACGACGTGAACGCGGATTTCGAAAACGGCAAGTTCGCCGTGCTGTACGAGATGTACGCGAAATTTCGAGGAGCGTACTACGGGGACAGTCGCGACGACGCGCTCTTCTCCCCGCGCGAATTCGCGCGGGTGGCTCCGCTCGCGGTGATCGATTGTTCCCGTCAAAACGAATCGGTGAAGAGCGCCACCGTGGACGTGCGCATCGAATTCGAGAACAAGGAAAACGTTCCGCCGAAAACCACCGCCTTTTGTCTAATCGTTCACGACCGCGTCATCGAGTACAGTCCGCTGACCAACGTGGTGCGAAAAATTATCTAACGGAAAATGTGGTCGAAGGAATATAACATTTCCCGGAAATGAGACACATATCGCTGACGAACGCGCAAATAAAAATTATCTAACGGAAAAATGCGGTCGTAGGAAACCCATTTCCCGGTAAACGGGGGATATATAAGGTCGAGGATTCGTCATTGTTCCTCAGACTCTGTTAGGAACGCGCAGTTCAAACACGTCCTTAAGCTGAGATTATTGCATTTTTTTCCAACGCGCTAATTCAAATGGCCACCGCAGCAGCAACGACGACGACGACGACGATCTTCGTCGACTTGCAAGGATTCACAGTGGACGATAGATTCGTCGCAAAGGAGGTGGCAGTGTTGCGAAGCGAGACGCGCGTACTCGCGCACCACGTCTTTCGCGCGCCCATGAAATGGGATCTGCTGACGAGCGCCGAGAAGTCAAGGGCCAGTTGGCTGATAGCTAACCATCACGGCCTTCGTTGGGAGGACGGGGATACGGACTATCGTCAGGCGAGGACAATTATTCGGCGCGCGGTGTGCGACAATATCGAGGAAACGTGGGAGAGAGAGGTGACACCCGAGGCGCGAATCTACGTGAAGGGTCTCGAGAAAAAGAAATGGCTGGAGGAGATTCTCGGCGACGTCGACGCGACGATCTGCGCCATCGACGTTGAGTACGACGACGTCGATAGATTGGAGTTTCTTCGCGCCGATCGCGCGTTTCGTTGTGGACGCCATCGACGGTGCTGCGCGTTAGAAAACGTAATGAAGTTACGCGATTGGTGGATCGAGCGACGCGACGGCCTGTCCAACATTGACTCTGCCACGGATTAAATATAAAAAAAACATATATTATTCGTACGGTATAATTTTTTTCAATGTATTACTCGTTTTTTTTATTGTATTCGTTTTATTCTTTATTCCATATGTATACGTCAATCTGTATTGTATTTTATTAAACAATTGATGTAAAATCGAGGAAAAAAATTTTTTAATTGTATTCGTTTTATTCTTTATTCCATATGTATACGTCAATCTGTATTGTATTTTATTAAATAATTGATGTAAAATCGAGGAAAGAAAATAGTATTCCTTTTTACGCATACCTGACCCGTATATATTATAAACCGTCGAGCGCGAAAAAATGGTCGGTCGCGGGAGCGCGATAATGCCGAATGCGTAAAAATGGTCGGTCGCGGGAACGCGATGCCTCTTAGCGAGACAAACAAAGAGAAACGGTGAGCGAAAACGAGAGCGCGATATGGGAGGAAACGATAGCGTCGAACGCGCGACGGGTGGGAGCGATAGCGCGACACGCAAACGAACTAGCGAACGAGAGCGCTGAGACGCTACAGCGCGAGGCGTGGACACGAGCGCGAGCGAGCGATAACGCCAAACGTATGATTGGGTAGGGTAGAGAGAGCGGTAAAGGAAACGCGATATTGATAACCGAACGAAGAGAAAATTGTAATATTATAAATTTTTTTCCATACATTTACACGTATACATATTTATTAACATTTATTTTTTATTAGATAGAATAGGAAATGGTAAAGGAAAGACGATATCGACAATCGAACGATGAAGATTGTTTCTTATATATTTCTTTATGATATTTGTACATATACATATTTATTTTTTATTTTTTACGCTATTGTATCTATTAGGTGGAATAGGAAACGGCGAAGGAAACGCGATATAAATAACCGAACAATGAAGATAATTTTTATAATATTATATTTTTTCATTTATTTGTAAATATACATATACATATACATATTTATTACAAAACTTATTAAAATTCTTTCTTTTACGCTGTTTTATTTCTTTTGGGAACAGGGCCAACTCTCAGTGATGTCGTCGTCGTCAATAGTTATTACCCTGTTATCTCGATTCTCAATTCGATCCGCTTCGTCGCCGTCATCGTCTCTTTCCTGACCGCTAGGTCCCGCTCCCGATGACCGACCGCTCCGTTCCGCGCCCGATGACTCCTCGATCGGCGACGAAGCCAACCGCGCAACATCGCGGTGCATGCCCCGTATTTTTGTCACGAACAATCGTACCTGGTTTCGAGACTTTTTCACCAGGGACGCAATGATGGCTCTATACCGAAAATATATAAATATATAAATATATAAATGTAAACGTAAAAATTATTGCATAATTATATCTAACAAATCTACTCACGTTCGCTCCAACATAACGGAGTCCTCGTCGATGCGTACCGTGAGTTGTATACACGAAGGTACCTTTTCGTGTATACTTCTGAGTCGCAGCTGCAACTGTCGCACCGCTTCCGAATATTCCTCCACCGCTCTCGCCAATGACACCGTGTGAATGTGCAAAAGATCGACAATGCTCTTTATATCGTTCAATTTCTCCATCGTGCGCGGAAACTTCGGTATATGCGTTCAAAACGACTGTGATGGATAGACTACACCCGAGTCTAGTCCCGAGTCCTTTATATATACGGTAAAAAAGGAAATTGCGGTAAAATATAAACTAAAAATAGCATTTTCGCGTTGAAAAACGAAACGCACCGAGGAACAAAGATGCGTTTTATCAAACCGACTCATCCGCCGGAATCGTCGACGCAATTTTTTCTATCCGAGACCCCCGCCGCCGCACCCATCCTCGCCCAAGAAAATGCTGGACAAAAGGAGGATGCTGCGGTAAAAATGCAATAAAAATAGCATTTTCGCGTCGATAAACGAAACGCACCGAGGAACAAAGATGCGTTTAGCAAACCGACTCATCCGCCGGAATCGTCGACGCAATTTTTTCCACCCGAGACCCCCGCCGCCGCACCTATCCGCGATAAAAAATGTAACGAGAACAGCATTTTCTACATCCGGGAAACGATGCGTTTTATCGAACCGACTCATCCGCCCGAAATCGTCGACGCAATTTTTCCTCCCGAGACCCCCCACCGTCGCCTATCCGCGTTATCGCTGACGAGCGTCTTCGCGCAAACGTTCGCATCCGGTACGCGCGCCGCGCTCAAACCGCAACGAACCGTCATCGCACTTCCACCGTATCTCGCTCTCGCTCTCGCTCTCGACGATGTCGCTCGCGCGCGTAATCGCGTTAACCGCGTGCCTTATCGCCGTGAGATGCGTCGATCACGAGGAAAAGAATTACGAGCTCACGTTCGATTACCTGCAGAAATACGGATATCTGACCAAAGACGTGGACGCGGTTCCAGCTCAGAGACGAAACGACGTTCTTCGCAAAGCCATCGCAGATTTTCAGAAATACTACGGTTTACCCGACGATGGAACGCTCAACAACGAAACGCTGCAATTGATGAGTAAGCCGCGGTGCGGTTTTCGAGACATCCTGAAGCACAAAACGAGAACGAGTCTGTCCAAATGGCCGAAGACGCACCTGACGTGGGATTTTTTCGTAGCCACCGAGAACGAGTTGAGCACGGCGCAAGCCGCGTTCGACCCGTGGTCGCAGCATTCGGCGTTGACGTTCGAACGCTCGGAAACGAATCCCGATATCGTAATATTTTGGCGACGCCTACGTCACGCTAACACGATTGTGAAAGTAAACGGACCGACTTGCTCGGACAAATTCGACGGCGTCGGAGGCGCGCTCGCTCACGCGTCTCTCCCGACGGACGCGGCGGGATTCGTCTCCGAGGTGCACGTCGACGGAGACGAGCCGTGGCACATTTACATCAGTAAAAATCCCGCGGACAAATTCTCCCTGCATTACACGCTGACGCACGAGATCGGTCACTCTCTCGGATTGCTGCACAACCAGCGCAGGACATCGGTGATGTTCGCGTACGCGCCCGAAAAACAATATCCGGTTAGGCTCGACCCAACCGACATCGCGAACATTCAACGTTTGTACGGCGAAAAAATTACGAACGAGACCCCGCAGACGCCGGCGCCGGCGCCGCCGCCGCCATCGCCGGACCTGTGCAGCCTCGATCGGGTGAACGGGATATTGATTTTGGAAAATCGAATGTACATCTCGTACAAGCGTTACGTTTGGTCGATCGATCTGGACGGTAGAACGTACAATGGACCTTTAGCCCTTTCGAGTCACATGAACTTTCTTCACAACAATTACACGCGCGTGAACGCCGCCTATCAATCCCCGTCCGGTGATCTCATAGTGTTCGTAGATAATTTGGTATACATGGTTCAATATCCGGAATTCAGTCTGCGGCCAGGTTGGCCGAGGACCTTGCAAGAACTCGGATTTTCCGATAACACGCTGATCAACGGGGCGGTGAACACCCACAGAGGACGTTCCTTCGTGGTGTTCAACGGTAACTCGGTGGCCGAGATAGACGAATGCGCGAAGAGAGTCTCCAAATTTACGCCTCTCGACGCGACGTTTCCCGGAATACCGACCGGCGTGACGTCGATCTTCCGATACATCGACGGCAATCTGTACTTCACCACTCGCACGCAGTTCTACAGATTCAACGAATTTACGAGGACCGTCACGTCGGCCGGTAAATTCGATCTGCGGATGCTAAATATAGTCTGCCCTAGGGCCGAACTGTTGCAACAGTTGCGTTATCTCCTCGATCGAATCGTACGCCTCAAAGATAATTTATTAACGTCGCCTGAGAACGATTCGGACGAAGACGACGACGGCGGAGTTCGGCTCTCCGATCGCCGTATCCGCCGAAGGAAGTAGAGAACCGCGCAAATTTCCCACACCACACCACACCACGCCACGCCACACCGCACATCGCGCGACGTAAGCGAGAACTTTTCCACTTATACCGACGTGTGCCCCCCAAAGCATCAGTGCCGCATCGTCAGCCGAATACGACGCGTCGGAAAGAAATCAGAAACGAACGGCGCCGCACAACCCGTGCGAAATGTTCTCGTCGTTGACCGATCGATCCCGCCCCGAAGAGTACTTCTTCTCGCGAGACGAATTCGGAGGCGAAAGACAACAAAGAACGAATACGATGGACGATGGAATCGACGGACGATCGTCCTCCTCTTCGGGAGCCGCGTTCCAGCTCTAACCCGCCCGCGAACACGCCCGTCGAGGAGCCCACGACGCGCGTCCTGACGACGCGTTATCTGCTGACGTCGACCGGCTACAAATACTTAGCCGTAGGTATCACGATTAAGTCAGCGTGGTACAATATACCTTCGCCTTCGCACGTGGACATCGCCCTGGGAGATAAACAGGGTAAAGAAATATGTCTGACGCTAGACACGTGGAAAGGACTGGTCGAGCGCAAACGCGACATATTGTCGTGCATGCAATCCAACCTCGCCGACGGGGGAACCCGCCCTCCCGCACTGATAAAGATCGGGGACTTGACGCTGCGATTCGGATTACTCAACAACCTGTCGATCGTGCGTATGGAGCTGCCCAACGCGACTCGGCTGGCGATGTCGCTCGCGACCCTGCGCAACCTGTTCGATCTTCGATTCTGCGTCGATCGCATCGTCTCGGCGCTGATCGCGGCGACCGAGGAGGTCGACGCGAAGTATTCGCGCTATCGGGAGATAGCCCTCAACGCGACCAAGACGGGAACTTCGCCTAGAAACGCGATAATGAAGAGCGATTTCTTCGACCCTAACAACATCCTCGACTGCGAGATCGCCGCGCTCTGTTTCCGAAAATAATGCCGCGACGCAAATCCGCAATCGTACGCGTATTCGTACGCGCGAAACGGCGCAAACGCGCGTCGACGTACGCACATATATATTTTGTATTTCTTCGAAACGAATAAAACTACACGTCTCGTCCGAGCGTTCTCTCTTTCTTCCCCCCCCCCCATTTTCAAATCCGTTCCTAAGTCCACGATCGCGTCGTCCGCCGCGCGAATCGCGACGGACCTTCGACCGAGGAAAAAACGAAAACGAAGAAAGGCGATCGGGACCCGCGAAACGAACGACCTTGAACGCATTTTCGCGGAACGTCGAGAGAAGTGACCTTGAACGAGTTCGAGCGAGTTCGGACGCGCCCGAACGAATTCGGGCGAGTTCGGGCGCGCGAAAAAATTCGGTCGCGATTTCCCGCGCGCGGTCGATAACGCGCGACGCTCAGTTAGCGCGCGACGACCGACGGACGCGCTCGACGACGCTCCCGCCCCCGTCTTCGGCGGAACGCGCGATTTCACCGTCCTCTATCGGTAACGCTCCTAACCTCCGACAGGTCGCGGGGGGTTGGGGGGCGCGGGGGAACTGGGTGAGGAAAAGCGCGCTCGACCAATCACCGACCTCCTTTCCGTTAGTCCAACGGAAAGGCGAGGCGCGATTGGCCGAGCGCGCGCCCCCTCGCCCAGTTCCCCCGCGCCCCCCAACCCCCCGCGACCGGCCTGAGGCTAGAAGTATATATTGCTATACTACTAATGCCAAAGAGATTATCTTATTTACAAACATTTTTTTAATTCATTTGTCTATCAAGTTTCTATCATAACGGTATTATTTCAAAATCTAATATAAAATTTTAATTAGACATCGATTCTCAATAAATGTTATTATGTTATAAATGTTATTTTATTTAAACGTACTTATAAACATAAGCAGTCATGAAAGAACTGATTTTGGCTTTTGCTGTCAATTTTATATTATACTTTGTTGAATTTTGTTAGATTTTTATTGGTTTAGATTGTTTAGATTTCTATTTTTGTAGCAGTACAATCTACATATAATATACATTTAAAAATCTGATTTTTACAGGTCTGCTTTGTTGAGAAATGGCTACAGATAAATTAAGTTCAGTGAGAGAAGTGAATGATGTTGGTATGTACATGATTATTTAATAAAGATAATTATATAAATTGATTATTACAATTTGTTCAAGTAGTAACTAATTTTTGTAATTACAGTGAATTACAGAGTTCACTGGACTGATAATATGGTAAAACTGCTGCTAGCAGAAATAACTACATATACAGAATCTTCTACTAGTCCATTAAATAAGCAAGCTTGGAAAACGATTGCTGCAGTTATTAACACTCATGGTTATAATTTGACTGCAGAAAACTGTTGTATCAAATGGACTGGTATGAAGAAAAAATGTAAAACGTTAAAAGATGCAAATAATCGTACTGGCGCAGCAAAAGAAACCTGGAAATATTTTGACGTCATTAATGATATGTTAAGAAAAAACCCAGAAATTACACCTTTGTCCATAGCATCAAGTACACGTGGTTTTAGAATAAATGTAAATACGTCTGAAAGCATAGATCTGAGTTCTGAATACACTGAAGAAAATGAAGAAAATGAAGAAAATTTAGAAGTAGCCAATATTTTAAAGAACCGACCGATAAGAAGAAGAAAGCCTAAAAAACCTACCTGGATTGCAGAATTAGTAGAACAAAAAGCGAAACATCACCAAGAAAATTATGACCAAAGAGAACGTTTCTTATCTTTACTAGAAAAACATTTTAAAAAAGTAGACGGAAATAAAGAAGAAAAAAATAAAAAAGTATAAAAAAATATTTCAAAAATACAAATTAAGTTTACTAAGCAATATTAACGTAAAAAAATCTAATAAGCTTGTTATATTTTAGATAATAATAAAAAATATATTTTTTTTATTACATTAAGAATAATATTAAAATCACAAGTACAAAATAATATGTGATAATTTTACACATTGTGAAAATTTTATTTTAATATTATGTGATAATTAGTATTATATGTTCATTAATTTTTTTTATATGTAACCAAATGTTCCTTATTTTCTGTAATCATTATAAATGTTTATGTTGTAGTGAATAAAATAAGTTTAGTTATTCATTACTCAAAATTTTCTATTGAGATGTGTGCATTATGAAGATACATATCACAAATATATATATAATGTTCCGATTTTATTTTAAAGTTATATGTAATAAATTTATTAAATGTGATCGATTGTGTTTCTGATTTATATAGATATATCATCTGCCTTATTCCTTTCTTTAATTACATAAAAAATTTGGACTTGTTAAGAAATAAATCATCATAGTATCATAATAATCATTTTAGTATTAAAGTTTTATTTACGTAAATATTGTTTTATGATTATTTTAGTTATTTTGACCAATTAATTATTATTATTATTATATTACAAATTAACCTTTTGGATACGTGTATATATATATATATATATATATATATATATATATATATATATATATATATGGGGCAAAATTTGTCAAGCGGGACACCGGCCTGCCCATAATTGTTTTCATCGCAGAAAAACGACCTTACGCCTAGAGGTAGCTATGGGTAAGAGCTATCGAAAGCCGTGTGCAACTTTGCAGAATTCAAAATGGCGGTCCCAAGATGGCGCTTCAAAGTCATAGGGTTAATAGTTTATGAGGGTTTAAGGGCCAAACAGCTTAATTAAAGCGATTATTGAGATGAGACAAGTCGTATAAATCATATTGTAAGATCACTTCATCAGGTTTTTGGGTTATTTTGCTTATGGGGTCATGGGGTTATGGAGTTTTTTAAAAAGGCCACTCAAATTTCGAAAGCCCTTACTTATACGAACATTTTAAGCCCAAACTTAATATTTAAAGTCACTTCAATTTTTGGACAGAGGGAGGGGCCACTTGACGTGGAATGTCACATATATATATATATATATAATATATATATATATATATATATATATGTACAAAAAAATTTGAGAAATGTAACTAAGAGATATGCATGTAATTAAAAATTATATAATTACATATTTTATTACAGAAATTTACAATAACTGAGAAATAAGATCTCTTTTTTCTGCTCTGTTTATAAATGCATTTTCGTTATTAATTTCCATTTCTATTGGATCAAATGCCATAGGTTCATCTTTATTTTCTATACATATGTTATGTAAGATACAACAAGCAATAATAATTAAAGGTATCATTTCCGTATTGTACATGTAAACATATCGTAATTTTCTGAATCTTCCTTTTAACATTCCAAATGCACGTTCGATAACTACACGTGTTTTTGACAATTTTGTGTTAAAGTTTCTTTAACACAAATTTCTAGACGGTTTAAATGACCATTATCTCGATAAGGAGTTAACATATATTTTGACAAAGGATATGCTGAATCAGCTAAAAGATGGTATTGATTTTGAAAGTATCTATTTTCATCCTGTGTTATTAATTCCTTAATATCGCTTAAACGCCAAACTCTTGCGTCATGAACACTACCGCACATTCCCGTGAAAACATCTATAAACCTTAATTTATAATCACAAATCCCTTGTAACACTAATGAATGGTAACCTTTGCGGTTAATATAATTGTCAGAATTTTCTATGGGTGCACTTATAGCTATATGGGAGCCATCAATTGCTCCAATCACTCCAGGAAAACCACTTAATGCACGAAATTTCTCTTTCAAAGTTAATCATTTCATAAGGTTCAGGCCATTTAATATATGTATGAACATCTTCAATTAGTAGCATCGCAACCTCAAATACAGAATTCCAAACGGTGTCCTTACATACACCAAATCTATCTGCTACCGACCTGTAACAAAAATTGTACATATATTACGGTTTACATGCACATAATTATTTAAAATCTGAATTTTTATTAAACGTAAAATTTTGTTGCCTTTATACAATATATAAACACACACAAATCTGAAAGACAAGAAAATTATAATAATTTAAGCTTTTCATTGCTAATACAATTTAAGTGACTCTAACTAGGAAATAATGAAAATTAAAATTAAGATTAGGACTTAATAAGGGTGTTTTAAAAACATCTTAATATAAAATACAAAAAAATATTAAAAAATTTGGAATTCTTATTTAAAAACCCAAAGTCGTCCTTAATAAACCTTAACAATTTTACACAAAAGCAATCTAAGGTTGCTAGATTATTTGTTCTTGAAAGCTGTACAACTTTTGTTAAAAATATTTTTAAAAATAAAAACTTGACAAAAACTTAAAAGCAAACAAAAGTTTAATGAAAAAAAAAAACATAAGAGTGGTTTGGCCAAATGCACTTGAATATAAGTTTTTAATATGAAACACACTAATATACTAATAACCTGTAAAAAACATACTAACCTGTAAACTTCCTGATTTCCAAGGACCCATAAGGTAATAGCTATTTGTTTATCGGGAGACATTTTCTCAGCACCCTGGTCACGGTGAAGACGTCCTCCAAGGCTTTGCATCAATCTTTCATACGTAGTTTTTTCTAGTCGAAAATGTGATTTGAAATCTATTTAAACAATAATAAAGTTCATTACATTTAATATAATACAAAAACACCTTTACAAAATTAAAACAATAAATTGTATTATAGCAAAACCTTTACCTGTTAAAGAATATGTCGATACAATATTTTCAAAAAAATCTGGAATCTTAGGGTGAAATTCCCGTTGAGGCGGAAGATAATCATCATCATCATCATCATCATCTGATGGATGATCAAAAAATAAGTCCCACATTCCTTGTATATCCATGTCTTGTCTGAAAATATTTAATAATAATGCAATACAAGGTATGAAGAAAATAATCCAACATTTTGTTCATAAATGTTAATAGATTTGTATATAGCTTTAAGTAAACTGCACAAACAAAAATTTTCCTTATTGTGTTGATAGTATATATTAATTTACTATGCACTTGCATTACAAATTAAAAAAAATTATTGTAAACATTAATGTTAGTGTCACATTAGTGAAACATCCATGCATAATATTTATACATAAATTTTATATTAGATTTTGAAATAATACCGTTATGATAGAAACTTGATAGACAAATCGTTTTCCAAGTTTGCTTATTTAATGGACTAGTAGAAGATTCTGTACACGTAGTTATTTCTGCTAGCAGCAGTTTTATCATATTATCAGTCCACTGAACTCTGTAATTCACTGTAATTGCAAAAATTAGTTACTATATACTTGAACAAATTGTAATAATCGACTTATATAATTATCTTTATTAAATAATCAACATCATTCACTTCTCTCACTGAACTTAATTTATCTGTAGCTATTTCTCAACAAAGCAAATCTGTAAAAATCAGATTTTTCAAAGTGTATATTATATGTAGATTTTACTGCTACAAAAATAGAAATCTAACCAATCTGAACCAATAAAAATCTAACAGAATTCAACAAAGTATGATGTGAAATTGACAGCAAAAGCCAAAATCAGTTCTTTCATGACTGCTTAAGTACGTTTAAATAAAATAACTTTTATAACATAATAACATTTATTGAGAATCGATGTCTAATTAAAATTTTATATTAGATTTTGAAATAATACCGTTATGATAGAAACTTGATAGACAAATTAATTTAAAAAATGTTTGTAAATAAGATAACCTCTTTGACATTATTTTAAACAATACTTTAAAAATACATGATTGTGTTACATAATTATAATTTTAATGAAGTTAATACCATACATTAAAAACAGATTATTTTTTATTGTAATAATTAAATAATTTATATCGTATTTTTTAGGTTACCTGCTACAAACTCACGGAACTCGCAACTCGCAACTCGCTCGTGATGCCCGTTGATTTGGCTATACCGGACACCGTTGAGTTGTCACGAATCATGATGGTAGTAGATGGCTGTGCTTGTCATATATTTCGATCCTAGGGGAAATTACTCGGATAGCCATTATCGTAAACACCCACGGTTTTCCTTCTCCTAATTGAATTTGCCCTGCGCAAAGCAATCCCCAGAATATACTTGCGCCTAATAACAAATCTACTGTTTCAGAATAATTAAATCGCGGATCTGCCAATGAGAGACCCTCCGGTACGCTTAATTTTGAGATATTATAGAATCTATTCGGTAGCTCTTGCGTGATATTATCAACTATCAAAAATGACAATTTAGCTCTATAATTGTTGTAGAGTAATTTAATAAATGTTTTAGTTTTATGCGATATGTTAGTTACGCTTTGATTAACTCCACACATCAGAAGTTTTATAGGAGTATTTGTAAGCCCTAATTTCTGCGTTAGTTGTTTCGTAACAAAATTCGATTGAAACTCGTTATCTAACAAGGCGCTACATTGAGCTTTATCGTTATTATCGAATATAATAACCCTAGCGGTTGCTAAAAGTATATATGAATCGTGAGTTACTTGTACCGCATGCATGGTTGCGGTTGATTCTCGTGACGTGTTTTTTTATCGTTACCTTCTGCTTTGTTTATGCTCGAAACTTGATCGTTTGTCTCGAGTTCGACTTTTAAATCGCCGAAATGCAATAACGTGTTGTGTCTACATTTTACATTTGTGTCTACGTTACATTTTTTACATCCGCCGGCCTTGCAATCTTTACTAAAATGGTTATTCCTTAGGCAATTTGTGCATAGTTTCAGTTTTCTAACCTGTGCTAATCGTTTGTCAATAAATTGTCAATAAATGCCGATAAATTCAGTATGTCCTGACACGAATATATGTTATGCGAATCTTTGCAAAATGTGCAATTTATTACGCTTGACGCTAAATGAGACAATGAACTCGCCTTTGATTTGTTTTTTGAATCCTTAGCTCCGTTTCGTTTATTCGTTTATTTATTATCCTTAAATAATCTCTAAAAAATTTGACGTTTGTTTAAAAAAATTTTAAAATTATCTATATTTGGTAGTTCCCTACGCTTAACGGTGCAACCCAATTTCCCTCGGTCTCGCCGGCCGAAGGGGCGCGGCTGCAAATTACTCGTCGAATCACCAGACGATAGCTCAGGGAGGCTGACAAGGTTAATTCTCTTACCGTAATTTCTGTATCTGGGATCTGAGGCGATACCTTTTGATTGGGCGCCAGGTGCGATTATAGACGCGAACCACGTCTCGGAAATGACCGTTCTCCCGGCCTCGACACAAGCTCAGGGCGTAGTTCCGCGTTATAGAGGTGGAGGTGGAGAGGGGACGTAACGCAATTGGCACAAAATAAAGCTCAGTAATAAACAATGATAATCAAGTGTATTTCATAGAGAGAACCAGATCAAGACGGGAATTCACGACCTGACATCGCTCAGGTGACCGGTAGCAACGCGGTAGCCGAAACGGCAGCAAGTGCCCGCGTCGGGTACATGACTTTCACGTCCGCGAAGCTCCCCTTCTCGAAGACGCGCAACAGTCTCGACCCGATAAACGCAGTAATCTCAATGCGCCAAACGCAATAATCTCGATTCAATATACTCTCGACTCACATAACAATCTCGACTCGCATAAATCCTCACACGCCCGACACAATACAAGAAATACAAATCCGCCGGTGCACGACACCGTATCACAGCGCGCTCGCGAATTCTCCCCCGAGCGAGCTCGGCGATACTTGCTCGCACCCGCGACACAAAATATCCGCGAGGCTCTCGGCCTCTCGAGACGCACGATACTTCTCCGCGCACGGCAAACACCTACGCGCCCGAAGGCGCAACGCTACAATATTAACCACGAATACCGAACACGCCACAATATCAGTCCCGAATACCGAATACACGAGACCTCGAGTACGAGTATCAAACACGAGTTGACTGTCGACCGCCAGCGGGGTATCAAGGAGGGCTTTTACTAATATTCTCGGCTACGATCTCGGCCGGCCACGTGCCCGCGATTTCCGGTTAATGGTCGCGACAAGCCAACCGGCACCCACGACGACGGGAGCCGGTATCCACAGAATATACGCGGTATTCTAAACGGTACGGTCACTCACTTGCCGGGTCGCAACCGAGATCGAGCCCTTGACTACGTGGTAGCACCGGAGTGGAGATCTTACAGTTTTGCGGCTCGCTGCTGCTCGGCGGTGTCGGGGCGCTCGTCCTAAGGTGGCTCCTCGTCAGCGGCTCGATCGACAGTGAGGAGTGGTCTCTTCGGCGGGACCGCGCCGGGCTCCCGCACGCGCGCAAGCTCGCGGGTTTTCCGCCCCGCCGATTGGTCGTGTGTGTCGCCCTGCTCGCGACGCTGCGGACGATTTTCGCCATTTCCCGCGGCCCATTTTTCCTTTCCTTTGACCCAATGGATTTCCAACTCCAACTTGAGTTGTAGTACCACGGCGTTTTATACATTAGAGGGGCCTCTGTTTGGGTCGGAGGCGCCTTCTTAGAGATACAATATCCACTGCTTCGCAGAACTCTCCCGATAAGCCATGCCACACAATCTTAAGGAGAAAGCTCTCTGCGACTTGATAGATTATAAACCAAAATTCAATCCCTCAGCAAAAGCAATAATCAATCTAATTATTTTAGCATCCAAATTACCAATCAAATATTCCATTGAAAAAGGCGCTAATAGATGGTTTTTCAAAAGGCCATCAATCAAAGTAGATCTCACGTCATTATATAAAGGACAAGCCCAGAATACGTGATTGATGTCCTGTGTTTCCTCCCCACAAGAGCAACCGGGGGAATCAATCCAACCGAATTTAAATTTTGTGGCTCCAACATACGAGTATCCCGTAATTAAGCGAATCAATATACAATAATCAACACGGTCACCTCTATACTTTAACAGCGATTTCAATTTAATATCTGAAATTTTCTCCATGTAATACTTTCCCGTGCCTATATCAATATCACTCAGAAACTGAGCATCCATATCTTCATAAACCTTTATATTATATGCAAGTGCGTCCTTAAACGTGACCCTGTTATTGAGAAAAACTCCATTATCAGCAGCCTCCTTGGCAGCTCTGTCGGCCATTTCATTCCCCTGAATCCCTTTATGAGACGGGCACCAGGTGAATTTAATGTGTTTATTTTCACAAGCCGCCAATGACAGCTTCATTTTTAAATCCGGAATAAGCGGGGAAAGCTTATAATCGTGTTTTTCGTTTCCCAACGCCTGAAGGACGCTAAGGGAATCCGTGCAGACATTAATAAAATTCCATGATTGGGACCACATAAGGTCAATAGCCTTAGAGATAGCCAAGCATTCTGCTGTAAATGAGCTAGACAAAGTATTCAATTTGTACTTAAGCAATAATTTAGTTTGTGGGACCCAAACGGAACTACCAACATGTTAACTCGCGATGCTCGAAGCAAGCATTTTCCGTCCGCCAACTTTGCGCGCTGAAACTGTCCGCTTGAATGTGCACTTTGCCGCAATCTTAGAATGTACACGGTGTCCAGTATTAGATTAGAATGCAAACGTAAACGAGATTCATAGTCCGGCCTCGCATTTGTGTTGGTTAATCTTCGTATAATAGATGGTTGAGAACGCGTATGTGGGCTTTATCTACTTGGTTACTTCAGTGTACATTTAAATACAATCGCCACTCTCTCGAATAAGCAGCGCCTTCGAATGGAAAGAGCTTGGAAAAAATGTGAAATTAAAGGCGATATGTTAATACGTTCTACGTAAAAAGCAGAATTTGTTTCGGAAAATGTTGACTACAAAAAATAAGGCAATTTCTTTGAAAAGAAAACAGCACTTATTTAAAAACAGTTCGTTGAGTGACGTTGTTCTATCAGCAATGTGAAATGTCAAAATTACTATCCAAAAAATATTAAAATTTATTTATTTTTTTTAAATTTAAATAGCTTCATTACGATGGCAGCACCGGCCAACTCTCGGACCACCGTATAGAAGCGGGAGACGACGTTTTCGCGGCGATCTAAATTTAAGCCGTAGATTTATACGCCCTCACTCGCCGGGCATTGACTTTGGCTCCGGACTGACTTTCAACCCCCTTCTTCTCCATCCACCCTTTCTCTCCTTTTTTTCCCTCTCGCCTCCTCCTCGCGTCGTCTCCCACTCGCGACTCTCCGACTTGCGGCTGTTCCCTCTTACTCGCTCATTCCCGTTGCTGTTTATTACCGTCACGCGATACTCGCGACGCGATGTCCTCGCAAATATAGAACGAACAGGCTGGCCTTCGCTAAGGACGTCTCGAAAGCGTTACCAGACCGCCAGACTCATCAAGTCCACGGTAGGGCTAAAGGGCTCTCTCCGGTGAAGACCAAGGGACTATCTGCGATGGAACTTTGGAGGAGGAACGTAGTAGTACGAAATCCCTCGCGAGAGTCCACTCCGACGGAATAGCCGGAGCAATTTGTTTCGGACGAAACAGTGTAATCTAACATTTCGACCACGATAAAATCTGAAGAAACTCCGTCCCGAGTCTCTTTATCTTACCCCCCCTCTCTCACACAAACGTATACAACGTTCTTCTAATACAAGCCCCGATGTGCATTAAATTTTGGAGCGAATCTCTAAGGACCTTATCTCCATAGTAGGATTTTCTACGGATTGTGAGGATCTTCCTATATGATTATCGATTTAATATTTGATTAGATTAATTTAGTAATAAATAGAATAAATCTCTTAATCACACACACACACACAGAGACACACACACTGCTAGAAGTGATATTCGCTTTAATCATGCTTTGGTCCTTGAAAAGAAATAACGTTGTTAAATGATTTATAATAAAACACTAAAGCAGTAAGCATTTAAACCATATTGAAAAATTCGATATATTTATAGAATAATAAAAATGATTTCTCTCTCGTATATGGATAACGTGGCCAGTCAGTGTGCTAATTGGCAAAAAAGTTATTAATTTATAAAAGTCTCTAAATTTTTAATTCTCTTTTGTCGTTATATAAAAACTATTACTACTTTGAAATTATTATTAAAACGAGATCAACTCTAAATACTAATTGATTAAAAATTCCATAGATAAAAAGAAATGCGAAACCGAAGTAATCTGTAGAATTCACACAAAGCGATTAAGCCCTATGAATTATTATAACTGTCTGTAATGACTGTTTATTGCGGAAGGTATAAATATTTCCTTGTGTGGGGTTAGAGTCGATATTTATCGTTCCTTTTCAGTACGTGTCCCTATGTGCTTTAGCTCAAAAAAAGAACTACTAGGCGCGACACCGTAGCACGCTCGACTGTTTTTTCAAGACTGTGTCGTGATCGTGATTCGTTTATGATTCTGTTACCAGAAGCAAAGAAAAATATTATTCTTTGCCCGAATAAAAGAGCTAGTTTAAAGCTATTACGGCAGAAAAAACTCGCAAATCGGTTTAAACCTTTTTGTACTAGCTTTATGATGCTAAAAGTTATTAGCAGCTCATCAATTATAATCATTAAATGCATTGAATAAATTAACGTTTAATTGACGATTAAAATGAACTGTGTGTATAAATTATTCTCTTCGCGAGGCAGGAAAGTTAATATGTATCCACGAGTAATATTATATTTATTACATTAATTGATATAAATCTAATTGATATAAAAATCGCGGGAAACCATTTAAAACTGTTAGTCAGAAAATTTTAATCAATATATACATACATTACATACGGAAAAAAATCTTGTAAGTACGATGCAGGTACAATTACTGCTAAACTTCCTCTTTCCTTCTCAATTCATTTCTCTTAAAAATTTCAGAAACATCATATGGACGTTTTCTTGATAGCCTACGAAACTGACGTCGTCGACAGAAAGGAACATTGAGAGGGGAGTCTCAACTTCATCGGACGAACGCGAGCCGAGAACAATAGGTCTGCGACGCGCGCCATCATGCAATACGATTTCCTTCGAGTTAGTGATAAAGTGGACCGATATTTTAGCGACGAGATACTTCGAATTTATTTCGTCCCTACGTAGACTACGGTTCTTTGTGCGATCATTCCTATTGTGCGCGATATGGGCAACATGAGAGGAAGAAATGTGGAAGAAGCTCCTTCTGGAGATTTCGCCAAATTTATGACTCGGCATAATGACACGGACTGAATTTTAGTCCCCAAAGACTCGACTACCCACATATACGATTCGACTCGAACGTCGACCTGATGCATTTTTGTCATATTTATGACAAACACATCGTGTTTCTTCACGTTAGCCTCTAAAAAACCTTACAAGTAATTTTACATTTATTTTCATTGATTGTAGGAAAAACAATTTACATGATATCTTATTCTTAGAATACATAGTACGTAAATATTTTCTATTATCTTATTTTTCTAATTGGAAAACGTTCGTATTATACTTGAAAAAATACGGTATCTATTTAATCTGTAGATAATTGATATTTGACAATTACCCAGCATTCAGTATTATTAGTTGTTGACTTGGTCTATGATTATTAAAAATAATAATATATTAAAAATACATGCGTATATTACGACGCAAGGGAATTCGTAATCGCCGAGGGGACCTTTGCGCGAGATCAACGCGATAATTCGAATTTTCATCCCGCGGCTAACGGTCCATACATATTTATAGTTTAATTAAAATCGATACGAGCTTACGCGGGGGTGGCTTAAACGACGTGACGCACCGCTCGTTTTCTTTTGTGCCCGAATTTCAGTACCGCCACGATGAAAATGCGTATATATCAATGAATATGTAGCGCTGAAAGACTCGAGAAGGCAAGCAGGGGGAAAACAGAATTGCTCGATTTCAATCATTTGATATCGTGTACGTAAATATACATTTTTATTTCTCCGAAAATATATGTTATAATAAATCATGACTAATCATGAAAAACAAATTTTATGACAATAAAGAATGGTAGATCAGACTTCAAGCGTTCTTCACTATGAAATAATGTCAATATTTAATTATTTCCGTTCTTTTTATTAATTTCTATTGTAAGACAGATCTTTCAGCTCAATACAAAATATAAGAAGAGAAATGTGAATATGTATTATATATCTCAAAATGTATATATATATTTTAAAAATTACTCTTGGATATTTTATGTTTAAATTTAGTCCATATATATACTTTCGTAGAATACAGTTACCATCAATATTCAACAATCAATATTTACACTTTGATATTGTATACTAGCAGGCATCCCTAACCACAGTCAACTTATTCAGAAAAATCACGGAGATAAAAAGAAGGACGCAAGGGATTACACACAATTCGCGATTTATAGGAAGATAAGTCATATCTGCGAATATAAACGATGTACAATCAGTCGGACTTATCTATCATTATCATTAAGCGCGTCGATGCTGTTAACTGGCGCCCGTCTAATATACGATGAAAAACAACCGCGTAAATTACTCATCCTCGCACCCCGCAGAAGT